>KQ996414.1:262639-281668 GCA_001598015.1 Dorcoceras hygrometricum
TGAGTCTCTGGCCCGTGACTTGAACCACTAGTTCGTCACTAGGGCTACTGACTCGTGACTGGAACCACCTGCTCGTTACTGGAACCTCTGGCTCGTGACTAGAGCCACTGGTTTTGTGCCTGGTACCAGACCTGCTAACTGTGGAGGTGGCCTGTTCGTTTGGGAGGCTGAATACCTGCGCTAGGGAGCCTAAACCCCAGGGCGTGGCCTCTGGGTTGTAAGCTGTTTCTAACCCTTGTGTGTTTTGATAGGTACTGTTAATTAAACAGTACCTTATATTGGTACTGAGTGTACTGGTACCCCTGGGCCTGATAACCTGAGCTTATCTCACGGTTATCCCCCACCGGACTAGGTAGGGTGTCCTAAATTAAAGGCAGCCTGACCGTACACCATAGAGTGTATTGAGGAATCCTGTCTGCCTTGGGAACAACCTTCCTTGTTCCTGTTTTCTGCACTGTTATCTTCATCTGTTGTGTCTATTGCCTGTTGGTGCTATCTGGTATATCTTTTCTGGTGTGCTATAGCTACCTGTTATTTGATAAATCCTGCTGGTGTGCTATCTGGTGTACCTACTGGTGTGCCATAGCTGCCCTTTGCTTCCGTTGTGCATTCTGATTTGTGTGTCTTGCCTGCTTTTGTGACTGTCTATGTCTATGGCTGCTATGACTTCCTATAATCTGGAACCCTTTAATGGGAAATCGGATTTTTCAATATGGCAACAAAAAATGAAGGGAATTTTGATACAACAGAAAGTATTTAAAGCTATTGACCCTGAATCATATGCTGATGATGTTAGTGCTTCAAAGAAAAAGGAAGATGATGAGTATGCTTATTCCTCTATTATTCTGAACTTGTCTGATGCTGTCTTGAGAAAATGTGGAAAGCTTGAATCTGCTAAACTGTTATGGGAAAAATTGCAGGAACTATATACTGAAACTTCACTTCCTTCAAAAATGTTCTTGCTTGAAAAGTTTTTTAGGTTTAAGTTAGACTTGAACAAAGATTTAGATGAAAACCTGGATGTGTTCACTAAATTAATCCAAGACATAAAATTGACAGGAGATAAGAACATTGATGACTATACTCCTATTGTGTTATTGAATGCTATCCCTGATACATATGCTGATGTTAGGTCTGCCATTAAATATGGCAGAGATGTCATAACTCTAGACACTGTAATAAGTGGCCTTAAGAGTAAAGAACTTGACTTAAAAGCTCACAAAGGTAATAAAACACCTAATGGGGAAGTGATGCATGTGAGGGGTAGGTCTAAAACTAGGAATAGGAATAATTCTGGTAATAAGAGGGATAAGAGTAGGAGCAGATCAAAACCTAAATACAAGGGAAACAGAAACTGCTATAATTGTGGTGAGAAGGGTCACTATAAAGCTGACTGCCCTCACCCTAAAAAGGATAAAATTTTAGACACAACTCTTCATCAAATGAACAAGTTAATAATGCTACTCTGTGTTTAGAAAACTATGGTGATGTGTTAATGGTGCTTGATTGTGGTGATTCTATTGTTATGTGTTAATGGTGCTTGATTGTGGTAATTCTATTGTTAATTCTGTGAAATTACCTTCTGTGATTGAAAATCAATGGCTGTTTGATTCTGGCTGCACATATCACATGTCACCACTTAGGCATGCTTTCTCTAGCTACACTTCTGTTGAAAATGGCTACGTTTCTTTAGCAAATGAAAAACAGTGTAGGATTGCAGGTGTAGGTGATGTGTGCTTAAAATTTGATAACAATTATGTGTTGACCCTTAAGAATGTTAGGCATGTTCCAGCATGTGTTAATGGTGCTTGATTGTGGTAATTCTATTGTTAATTCTGTGAAATTGCCTTCTGTGATTGAAAATCAATGGCTGTTTGATTCTGGCTGCACATACCACATGTCACCACTTAGGCATGTTTTCTCTAGCTACACTTCTGTTGAAAATGGCTATGTTTCTTTAGCAAATGAAAAACAGTGTAGGATTGCAGGTGTAGGTGATGTGTGTCTAAAATTTGATAACAATTATGTGCTGACCCTTAAGAATGTTAGGCATGTTCCAGCTTTATGCAATAATCTGATTTCTTGTGCTGCCTTAGAAAATGATGGATTTGAGGGTAGATGGGGTAAAGGGTGCATGAAAATTTTAAAGGGCTCTCTGGTTCTGTTTAAGGCAGATAGATTAAACAACCTGTATGTTTGCAATGCTAATCTCATCTGTGATAAAATCTGTGTGAACTCAATTAAATCTGACATGACTAATCTATGGCATAAAAGGTTAGGTCATATGAGTTCTAAGGGGTTAGAGATTCTACATAAACAGGGCTGTTTTGGAAATGACAAATTGTCTTGCATGCCTTTCTGTGAATCTTGTGTGTATGGAAAACAACATAGAGTCAGTTTTCCCACTGCCCCTAACCCCAAAGTGACTGCCTGTTCTACTGTGCTTGAGTATGTGCATGCTGATGTGTGGGGACCTGCTAGTGAACCCACACAAGGTGGGAATAGGTATTTTCTATCTATTATTGATGATTTTTCACGCAAAGTTTGGGTGTTTTTGCTTAAAAACAAATCTGATGTCTTTGACAGCTTTAAGAATTGGAAAACTTTAACTGAAAATCAAACCGGTAAAAAAATTAAAACTCTTAGAACTGATAATGGGCTTGAGTTCTGTAATTCTTTGTTTGATGAATTATGTGAACAATGTGGTATAAAAAGACGAGTATGCTTGTGTCCTCTGGGCTTTCAAAAAAATTCTGGGAGGAATGTGTTTTAACTGCTGCTTTTTTAATAAATAGACCACCTTCTGTGCCTTTAGATGGGAAGTGTCCTGAGTCTGTTTGGTCTGGGAAAGAAATTGACTATTCTTATCTTAGAACCTTTGGTTGCACTGCTTTTGCACACAAACGTGGTGATAAACTTGAACCTAGGGCTGTTAAGTGTGTGTTCTTGGGATATCCTGAGGGGGTTAAAGGGTATAGGCTGTGGGTTAGGAGTGAACCTGGTTTTAGGACAATAGTTAGTAGGGATGTGACTTTCAATGAAACTGAATTCCCTTGTCTGTCCAGCCCTAGCAATGAGTCTGCCCCAAATAAGGTGGAGACTCTGAATATTGTCCCACCTATACTGGAAGATAACCCTCAAGATAATACACAAAATGAACCTTTAAATCTTGAAGAAAACATTACTGCTGAAACCAGTAACCCACAATTCACTCCTGAAAATTCTGTTTCTCATGACTATCTGCTAGTTAGGGACAGAGATAAAAGAAGTACTAAACAGCCTGCTAAATTTCAAGATTTTCACCTAACTTCTCATGCTTTTAATGTGTATGAAGAAATTGATAACTGTGAACCAAAGAATTACACCGAAGCCTTAAAATCTGAGAAATCAAATGAGTGGCTGTCTGCTATGCATGAAGAAATGAACTCCCTGCATGTGAACAAAACTTGGGAACTTGTTCCCAAGCCTAAAAACTGTTCTGTAGTAGACTGTAAATGGGTCCTCAAAATTAAAAATGAAGGGGATGGCATTAGATATAAGGCTAGGTTAGTGGCTAAGGGCTTTACACAAAGGGAAGGGATAGATTATACAGAAATCTTTGCCCCTGTAGTCAAATTTACTACTGTTAGGATCATGTTAGCTCTTTGTGCTCAATTTAATTGGGAATTAAAACAGATGGATGTTAAAACTGCTTTTTTGCATGGTGAATTGGATGAAACTATTTATATGAAACAACCTGATGGCTTTGTTGATAAATCTAGACCTGAACATGTGTGTCTGTTGAAGAAATCTCTATATGGCCTTAAGCAATCACCTAGGCAATGGAATAAGAAATTTGATGAGTGCATGTTATCTTTGAAGTTTAAGAAAAGTTCTTATGATCCTTGCTTGTATTTCAAAGATGTTGATACTGTGCCAATTTTCTTATTGATATATGTTGATGATATGCTGCTGATTAGTGCTTCCTTGGCTGCTATTAATCACTGTAAATCATTCTTGAGTTCCAAGTTTGATATGAAATTCCTAGGTGATGCAAAAAGAATTCTAGGCATGAATATTGTTAGAAATAGGAAGGATTCTACAATCTGCCTAAATCAGACTTCTTATATTGAAAAGGTTTTAGAAAAATTTTCAATGTCTAATGCTAAAAGTGTTAACATTCCATTGGCTGCCCATTTTCTGTTAAGCAAAGAACAGTGTCCAAAGACAGAACATGACCTGAACAGTATGAAAAATGTGCCTTATTCAAATGCAATTGGTTCTGTTATGTATATGATGGTCAGTACCAGACCTGATATTGCTTATGCTGTGAGTTGTCTAAGTAGGTACATGTCTAATCCTGGTGAGGAACACTGGAGTGCTGTTAAGTGGTTACTTAGATATTTGAAACACTCTTTGAAGTACAGTTTTATGTTTTCTATGTGTAAAAAGGGTGTAGAACTCACTGGTTATGTTGATTCTAACTATGCAAACGATAAAGACAATAGGAAATCAACAACTTCTTATGTGTTTACTCTGTGTGGTGCATGTATTAGCTGGAAATCACAACTCCAACACATTGTGTCTTTGTCTACAACTGAATCTGAATACATTGCTATTACAGAAGCTTTAAAAGAAGCCTTGTGGCTCAAAGGTCTTTTAACTGAAATTAATGTGCTAACAGGAAAGGTTACTGTGTTTTCAGACAGCCAGTCTGGTATACAATTGTGTAAAAATCCTGTCTTTCATGATAGAACCAAACATATAGATGTTAGGTTCCATTTCATTAGGGATATAGTTTCTAAAGGCCTAATTTCTCTTGAAAAGATTGCTTCTGAATATAATCCTGCAGACATGGGGACCAAATGTCTGCCGTGTTGTAAGTTTATATCCTGTTTAAAGTTGCTGAAATTTGATACCTGTGATTAATCTGTTTCTTGCAGGTTTTGCTGCCCTTCTGCTTTGTGCAGAGACTGGTGGCAGCTGTGGTTGTAGCTCTGTGCTACAGCTTGTTTTAGAGGAGGTGTGGAATTTTAATTCCCCCTCCTCCCGGCTGTGATGAAACTGATTGGGAACCACTTCTGGAACCACTGTGAGCCGGTCTTGGACCAAGGTGGAGAGTGTAGTTATATTTTGGCCCAAGCCCTTTACCTTTGGCTGGCCCAAAGCCCAGATTTACTTTCCTTTTGTAGCCGCACGATTCTTGGCGATAATCTCGGTCGTTGCTTCCTTTTAAACGCGTGTAGTCGTCTGTGATGGTACGCATTCTTCAGATTACCTCTTCTCTCTTCTCTAACCCTAGCCTCCGCCGCTATCGTTCACCGGCGCCTCCAGGCTGCTGCCGCGACGTTGTAGAGACCAGAATCGTGGTCTGTGTTTCTCCGTGAACACAGATCTGCTAGTCTCCTCCGTTGTAGCTCTGGCCCTTGTGCTCTTCTCTGTGAACGCTACTGGTGGTGGTCTTGAGTCTTCTGGTGTTGTCCTGAGGAAGCGCTCTCTGGTCTGCTCCTATCTTGAACATCTTGTTCTATTGTGATAGAGCAGGGGGCCTCGAGGGTCTTGTGCGCTGAGTGTAGTGAGGTATTCTGGTAACTGGGCTATCGGGTGTGGGGGCTGTGTCTTTCTCTGTGTGAGTTGGCCGTCGCTACTTCTGTCCCTTTGTGTCCTAACCCTGGTTCGAGTGGGTTCCAGTGATAGTGTGGTGTATTAACACTATCAGAATCTGAGCCGGACTTCGATCTCTTTAGATCTGGTCTTATTTTAACCCTTTGTGAGTACAGCTTTGTGCTAACGTTGATTATTGCTTGTTACTGTCTGTGTAACTTGCGCAGGTTCCGTTCTTTGCTGTCTCTGTTATTCTATTGCAGGTTTCTTTGCCTCTGTTCTTTGTTCTTAGCAGGTACTGGATTTCCAGAGGTGAAACGGAAGATTCCCTACAGCACGTATGAATCAAATCAATTTTATTTGAAAGCTATTATGTTGCTGAAAACTAAAATATTGGCATGTATTAAATTAAAATACCCATTTTTTTTAGAAAAAATCCCATCTAGAAAAAGTAACAACTAACTAACAACACGACTTTTTGACTTAACATGGCTAATCCATTTCCGTAACTTAATGATTACGAATTTACGCGCAAACAATAATATCAAAAAGATAACAATTCAAACCAAATTATTACCACAAAGCATAAATCTTTATTATTACATCTCTAAATCATCACATGAGTCCACACATCTGAAAAGAGAGCCCAAGTACCACATCAGAACCTAAAATAAAACTATGGCCAAAATCTATTAATTATTGTACAAATTTCCGCTTAAAAAGTTAAAAAAACTTTCCAAATCTCAATAATTCCAGACCCCTTCTCACGTACTATATAAAACACACCTCCCATAGTCCCATATATATAAGTTTCACATATAAACAGACATATACAGAAACCCTTGATTATATTTTCTGTGTCCGTATTTTTTGTTCCTGTCGTTTTTTGAGAAGAAGAAGATGATCAAAGTTGGGAAAATAATTGAACTAATGGAAGAATACAGTTTCATAATGGCGAGAATGAGATTGCAGCTGTATTTTCTTGATTTTGAGTTCCTCAGGAGTCTTCGTTCTGCTTCGGTTTCTTCTGTTACCGCTGATTCTTCCGCATTTCTGGTCTATTTTTAGATGTTCAGAATTTCTTGATTTGATTTATTTAATGCATTTTGGGCTTTTTTTTTACTTGGACCACACATATATATATATATATACATGTATTTTGTCTGTTAATCTTAGTTGGGTTAGAAGGTTTTGAATTCAATGTGACTTTGCTGCATTCGTCGATCACTGCATTATGTTTAATGATTAACTTATTAATTTTTGTTGTGCATTTAATCAAGGTACGAAATGGTGAATTGAGGTAGAGTACAACGGACTAATGATCTTGCAGTCATTTGGCCGGCTGTCGATGGAAAAAACTTTCATAGGTTCCCTCTATTATATAACATAACCGGTCCATCTCTCACTCTCCAAACCTAATGTGATAGTTTCCCGTAGGGCTTTATGTCTATAGATTGAGCCATTACGAAGGAGCTAATTAGTTCAGAACTCAGTTTACTCCTTGGTTCGGCATTATAGCACATTAGGATTCGGCGCTACTACAGCGTGTCGCTAACTCGTCGCTGGAACGTTTTCTAGTATTTCAAATATTTCGTACGCCCAATAAATTGTTGGATGTTCTTTTACCATGGCTCCGGCGGTTGGTGGATGAAATTTGAATATGTTCACAAGGAGACACTGGTCGTAATTACGGAATGGCAATCACGGTCACCAATCATATGGAAGACCAAGAATTCCTAATATATAGCGGAAAAATAGTTTAATTAGTTTTAAGTTTATATTCAAATCCAATTTCCAATAATTGGTCGATAGCTGATAATTCATTATCGTGCAGAAAGAAATAATTATTTTGAAAATTAATAAACTTGTGGTTTCACTACTTATAAACGAGGCGAGTCCATGGCCACAAATCCTAACTAATCAGCTCCTCCGCAATTACCATAGCCACCATTTATGACCACATATTTTTATATATATTAATAAATTGTAATTCTTGTATGCTCCAGAAAAAATCAGATTTTTCTGGAACCATTATGTATATATTGGACTTTAACGGAGCAGCATTTACCTTTCCAAATGCTATCCAAAGTGGCGTAATTTTTTATAATTTTATATTATTAATTATAAAATTCAAAGTATAAGCATATTCTAAAACACTAAACCCAATCAAAATTTAGAAAATTGTTCGCAAATATTTGAAAAGGTACGTGGTTTTAGAAACTCACGGACACTCTCTAGTATACTACAAAGAAGGTTGACCAAAAAGCCAATTCGGCCTTCCGATTTGTCGACACCCATCTTGCTTAACGGCTAATGCGATTTGTTAATGGATAGTGTTGGGGGCCATTCCACTCATTTGATGCATTTAATGAAAAATGTCGATCCTGCAACACGGCATGTTCAAATGTATCCTACATATATTCAGAAAATCAATTAAATAATTTGATTGAGGTTGATTCAAATTGCAGGACATATGCTCTAGCTTTCTGAAATTCTATTTGTTAATGTTTTCTAAGAAAATTATTGATAGCCAAAAAAGAAAATTATTGTTATTATTCTGACCTTGATGTACATTAATTCAGTGGACCTAGGGTCGCCCCCGCCGAACTGCTTGGACCTTATTATATCAATATTTTATAATTATCCATCTTTACCCATAAACCAAAATATAATTATGATTCACAGTACAATTGTAATGAAACACTAAAATATTATTAATAATATACAACTAATATTGAGATCTGTCTTACATAAGAAACAATCCAAATTTGTTTTATGCACATTCACCTACAAAAAAGAGGATCATTAAAATTTTAAATCTAAGCATATATTTAATACGAAAACTTTGTTTTTGGTTATGTTTGTCTATTTACAAATTTATTTCTCTATATTTGTCAAATTTCAATTTAGCCCATTATCTTTATTTTTCTTGGCAATCTAATATTTTGTTTTATATGATCTTGAAATGACACAGTTACGACGGTAACATTATAGCATCGTTTTCGCGTTCAAATGAAAAATAACCAATTATTTAAACAATTGAGAGGATATACGGATAAAACTGAAATTTAAATGATAAAAGAGCAAATAGTCAAATAAATGTGAACAAAAAAGCTGTTTTCCTTTAATAATATCATCATTGGATGATTATGCCATGACCCCCAATATAAAGCATTGGTTCAACTGTCATTTTTGTTAATGAAGATGCTTGAAAAAAGCTAAGTTCTTCTTCAAGAAAGTACGAATATCAATTATTCTAAAGAAAAAAAAGTTTAAGGATTCTTAAATTATAAATAATCATAGTTTAATATCCTCTCGTCCAATAAATGGACACCCATCATGATATTTTATTGTATAAGGCCAAACCGTAAGGTGTTCTATCTTTTGCATGTGAGATGAAAGAAAATATCCGGCCCTATAATCACTTGTTTATTATATATTTTAAATTTAACCAGCATAACATTGATGCAGTAGTCTTTCTCCACAAAACATGTATGGATTTAATTGTAATGCAGTGCTACGGATTTCCATATTAAATGCTGGTGTTTCCCGAAATTCATTGACCGATTAATTTAAATATCCATAATTTATGTCAAGCCAAAATAACTTATATAGCTAATTTTGAAAACAAATATAGGTTCCGTTTGGACATGTTCTTCAAAAACGTTTTTAGTGTTTTTAAAGTAAAAAAACTTTAAAAATATGTTTGGACAAGATTTTTATAAAACGGTTTTGAAAAATATTTTTAAAAAACTAGTTTTGAAGTACACTTTTTGAAAAACAATTGATAGATGTTTTATAATGTTTTTAGAATACCAAATATAGGTAAACTTTATACGAATCGTCAATTAATTTTTTTTATTAGATTAATTTTTTTGAATGTTATTTTAATATTATTTCTTAATTATAAATCATTTTTTAAAATAATTATCTAAATATTTTTTAATTTAGAAATATTTTTAAAAAATAGTTGTCCAAACGCATACTTATGTTTAAAAAAACTTTCAAAACATTTTATAAGAATTTTTTTAAAAACATTTTTATAAAACATTTTTAAAAAACGTGTCCAAACGGAGCCCTAATACCATATCTCTCCTCAAGCTTTAATATCTACATTTCATTAAGCCGCAGAAACACAGGGATAATATTGTAATATAAACGCTATGTTTTCCCAATATGAAATACCATACCTATCCTCACTCTTTATATCATATTTCATGAAGCAGCAGATAGATAGGGATAATATTGTACGTACAACGTGAGGTATGGAAGATCAGTACGGATTAATTAAGTGGATTAATCGCTTTCAGAGAGGACCATATCATACGTGTGTTGATCTGAATAGAGCAGTTCGGAGCTAAATTGCTAACATGAGGGCTGAGCTGAGTAGTCAGATCATGGGTGTTTTGTCGTGCTGATTGGTAAAATCAGCTTAGGCGTAAGCTGATGATGATGAACAGCTTAGGTGAGAGCTGTTTGTGGCATTCAGATCGAGTGAAAGCTGGATGGAAGATCAGATCGGGCGAGAGCTGTGTTGGAGGTGTGCAACCTGTTGTGAGGTGCGATCTGATCTGGGTGTATGCAAGCTGACCTAGATACCCTAGCTGATCTGCGTGTGGGCCGAGTTGCATGAATAGCTGGATACAGTGTAGATGCTCGTGCTGATCTGTTGGTCCTGTGATGTTAGTGCATAAGCTCTGAGATGATCTGTTGACGCTATGTTGCAGCGTTTCGATTTGGTAAGGATTGAACGGGGAGTCATCTTAGAGTAGTACTTGATGTCCTGAGCTATAGTCTGCTTAGAGGTGAACTGGACGTCCCGAGCTGGTATCAGCTTAAGATGACTCAGCTTGGAGCTAGGTCGGTACCATTGGGTTCATCTCTTCAAAACCCGTCTTTTCCCTACCAATCGTGGAGCCGGTGGTTGGTTGGAAGGAGAGCGCGACGATAGTCAAAGCATATGACTTTCCGCGATTCCCGACAAGTTGTTCTTCGGTTCAGGTAGCGACTTCGGTAAGTGTTAATATTCGTTTTCAGGTTCATTTAGACCCAGCAATCACATTTGGGGAGTAGGTTCGAGCTGGGTTGAGCTAGTGCTCTCGGCTCTATTTTAGTTGTAGTTTTCCCGAGCTGATTTTCGTGTGGTTTGAGCAGGTTGTAGCTTCGTAGATGATTTGAACATTTCTGCCGAGATTTCTCCATGAGAGCTGGGGAAGCAGAAGACGGTTGGCCAGAGCTGATTGTTTCAGTGCGCGAGTTGTTCTCGTGTTGGTGTTGTGAGGTATTGTTGATCAGGAGTTGAGGTACGGATCGGAACTGGTATTTATAGCTTTCCTAGAGTATGAGTATGTGCTCTGTTTTGTTTATGTGTTGTGTAATCTTATCTGTATTGCTACTTGTGTTGCATGATTGAGCATGTCATGACATTGAACACACACATATATCATATTGAGCCTTGATAATTTCTTGCTAGTTGATTCTTTGATACTTGAGATGAGTTTCTTCCTTGCGGAGTGTTGTTGATGTTCATGCTCATGAGGGAAAGCACTGAGGACGTACCGAGTAGCTCCCATCCCCTCAGTTGATGTGACCTGGATAGGTGGCGGATTGTTGTAGGACACCTTGTTATGTCGTTGTGGCCGGGTGGATAGCTCTCGTCACTCGCGATGATGATCCACATTTATTTTCCATTGGGAATGTCCGGGTAGCTCCCGAATTCCTTATGACGTTGCCACACGTTGTTGTTGACTGTTTCGTTCGGCTTCCGGTTTTTATATCCGATTTTCTTGCTACCAGACATGCATTTGCATAGTACGTTGCATATATTATACATGCTTCGTTTGTTGTTTTAGTTTGTTTTTCGTACTGGGGTTTAACCCCTTGTCCCTCCGGGACTGTTTGGTTGTGTTGTTTGCCATTCAAGTTACCCAGGTACTTCAGCTGGCTCAGGGGTGCATCAGCTAGTGGAGCCCCGAGGAGTTGATCGAGTGTCCCAGTTATATGTGTGTATATATTTCGTCGAGTCATTACCGGGCGATGTCCCGTGTAGCTGTTTCATTGTTGATTCGACATTTTTGTCTTGATGATATACTTGTATTGTTGGGAATCTATATGTTGTTGGTTGTTTTGGTTTTTATTATAAAGCCTTTATTTTGAGTACTTGCATAATTTCAAGTTGTATTTACTGTTCAGGAAAAAAGAAAATTTTAACCCGTTTTTAATCTGTTTTTTAAATTGCGTGATTAATCTTGGATTATGAGCACTGGACCTGTCACATAATCTCTTTAATGGACATTTACGTAAATATTTCAAACACCAATTGGAAACGTTTCCAATCCCCTTCCCTCAACACTACGGACGCACTACCGTATCTTCCTCCAACTTCCGCTGCAACCTTCTCCAAATTAGAGGCAACCAAACCACTAATTGAAACGTTATCACTAGTTCAAACGTCTTTGCCAGAAGTAAGAATTGGCTCCAGCTCTTTATTTATTGTTGCCTAAAATCTGCTTCGTGGTAATTGCCCAGCCTTTGGTGTTTGTTTACATTTTGCTTTACGGACTCAAAATGAAACATGGAAATGGGTCAACCTTTCAGACAGGTACACACTTTTTTCTCATTTTTCATCACATTGAAATTAGTATACAATGTGTTAGGATGAGTTTCAAAAGTTTTGGTGATGAAAAATAGACGAGAAAATAAAATCCATAAAAGAGATAAATTGGACCAAAATGACAAGATCTGGACAAAGCTTACTATGTAGGACGTAGAAACCAGATCGGAGCAGAATCAAGCTGGTCAAGGAAAAACCAGCTCAGAGCATTGAGGACAAACCAGCAAAGGGAGTCTGGTCAAGCTGGTTTAGGATATCAAGATGTGCTGGTTTTAAGAACAAACCATCTCAGGAATTTAAGGTGTGCTGATAGACCAGCTGGATACCAAGTCTTGCAAATACCAGTTCAAAGATGCCTAGCCAGATAAATTGAGAAAGATTAAAGATCAGAAAGCACTGAATCGAATAGCTAAAAACCAGTGGTTTACGATTTTGAGAACAGCTCGCAAATAACAAGACCAGCTGGAGTAATGAGTAACTAGCTGGAAGACTAGTTAAGAAAACCAGCTCAACTCTCTGGAACCATATCGGGAGGCCAGCTAAGTTAAAGGCAACTTAGCAATATGTATTTTGGAATGTTTGAATCCCGTACAACTTGATTTGAAACATTCGATATCTCTGCAGTGATGTGTAGTCGTTGGAACTACTTTGAGCTAAAATCAGATATGCAGAGATACGGTACAAACTGAAGACGGCGCAGAGTTGCTAAAAAGGGCAATGCATTAATGGAGCTGTACTTTCATAGTACATGCATTTAAGGCGTCGCATGAGATTCAATTTGGATGCATACAATGTGTCTACTGACTACATTTATTACCGTTGTATCCAAAGAGTATATATAGAGGAGAAGAGCAGCTGTGAAAGGTAACGCAACAGACAACAATCAATTGAAAGCACAAGCTAACAAAAACCTTCACAAGCACAAGCAGAGTTCATCTTGAACCAGCTTGCACAAGTGACACACGCACATATTGCTTACTTCATTCTCTGTGTCACAAACTCTTCTATTACACACTCTGTATCATTGAACATTTGTTGTAAAGCATAAACATAGAGTATCGAAGTGCTAGAGTAGCACGACCAGCTTAGAACTGAGACTGTTGTATTGCGAACCAGATCGCGGGTCTGCGTTTCGTTGGTTGTTTGCTATGAGTTTCTAATGGCTGCTGGTTGCGGGAGTGGGTTTGTACAAAGATTTGTATAAATCAAAGTCTTCTAGTGTAAACCTTCCCATTTAGGAAGAATGGGAGACGCGGAGAATTTGCTCCGAACTTCCAGAAACAAATCTCTCGTCTCTAAAACTTTTACATTCACACAATTGATTAAATTGTTCAGCTGATTGAATCGTGTTCTTTCCGCATAAAAATCATTTTATTACATGAGACCACAATAGACACTGAGAACCTTCCTAGCTGATAACTCGGCTAGAATACGATGTCTGGAAGATCCGGATGCAGGCGCACCTAGCAGCACAAGATGACGACATGTGGTTCGTGATCACCAACGGACCAATGCAAATACTGAAAGTAAACACTGCTGTGGCAATAGCTGATGGTGCACCCCAATGGATTGAGAAACCCAGACAAGAGTGGACCTCGGAAGATAAAAAGAAGGCAAATCTGGACAACGTTGCGAAGGATATACTCTACAAGACGCTAGACAACAACATGTTTAGCAAAATCCAGACTTGCACAACAGCTAAGGAGATCTGGGAAAAGTTGACCCAGATATGCGAAGGGAATGAGGAAACGAAGGGAAAAAAGCTAATCAAGATGAAACCAAAATAGACCATGGCCGAATTTGATGAAAGGTTTAGCTCTCTGGTGATTGAGCTGTCCAGACTAAACAAGACGTACAGCGACAGGGAGCTGGCCCTGAAGGTTATGCGAGACTTCCCAAGGAGTGGGACGTAAAAACAATGGCCATGAGAGAATCAAAATATCTAAATAAGATGGAGCTGCATGACCTGTTTTCAAATCTGAAGGCCTACGAGTTTGAACTAGAAACGAGAGCAGAAGCCGAACCCTCTACGTCTCAACCAACCAGAGCTCTCGCCGCCACAGTACCAGAACAAAGTCCGTGTTCTACAAGCAGCAGGAACTGAGGAGATGAGCAAGGATATGATGACCTTGTTCATAAGAAAATTTGGAAAATTTATGCGGAAGCAAATACTAAACCTTCTTTCTTCGATTCAAACAAAAGAAACGTTACCACTCCTTCTGACGATAAGTGTTATAACTGTGACAGGCCTGGTCACTTCATGGCTTATTTCAGAAAGTTAAAGAGAGATGAAAAGAAGCGACCAAAGCGTATCATTAACAAAGAAAAGAAGGATAAAGTGGTTTATCGAAAAGGAAGAACAGAGAAGGTCATGATGGCTGAGGAAAACAGAGTATGTGGGCTGACTCAGATTCAGAAGAATCGAACTCCGGAACATCCTCATCAAGCAAAAGTGAGGATGAAGTACAGTGTCTCATGGCCGATGACACTGAGGAGGTATTTGATTTTTCAAATCTTGAATTTACACGTGAGGACCTTGGTAAATGAAATGATCCTCGAATACAAAAAGCTTTCTCAATCATTCTAGGAAGTTAAAGCTGAAAAAAAGAGTGATGCAAAGAGCGCTAAGCTGGTTAGTTCAAGCAATATGCAAGCTGCTCTAAGTAAGCTTGTAACTGAGAATGAAGAACTAAGAAACAAGTCTGATGAGATACTCAATGATAACCAGCGGCTGGCTAGTATAATAAGCTCCCGGACTAGGTCTTCTCTTTCACTACAACAACTGCATGGAGCTAAAAAGCCATCCGGTGATAGAACCGAACTGGGCTACAATAGCAATGAAGGCAGTACAGCAAGTCTGATGAGATACTCAATGATAACCAGCGGCTGGCTAGTATAATAAGCTCCCGGACTAGGTCTTCTCTTTCACTACAACAACTGCATGGAGCTAAAAAGCCATCCGGTGATAGAACCGAACTGGGCTACAATAGCAATGAAGGCAGTACAGCAAAGACCAATAGCACTCCAATGCTAGAAAGGACAAAGTTTAAGACAATGAACTTTGTAAAATCCAGCACAGGACAGCCAAAAGAGGCACAATCTGGTGACGACATGATAGTAGCCAAGCCTCCGATCTGGCTGGGAAGATTTTGCGGGCTGGGGTACTCTGCTCCTGAGAACCAGGAGAGCTGGTTACACAAAAGAATAACACAGAGGCGGGATAAACCCAAATCTGGTGGTACTATTCAAGACCAGTTCTCTCGAACTTCAAAGAAGGACAGACAGTAGAGGCCGCAATATCGTAGGCAGATCGATGGCCCATATGCTACTTCTCACGCCCCATCCAGATCAAAGAACACACACGAAGAACACAAATACTTTGACGCACACACTGGTAAATGGATAAAGATTATCCAAGTGTGGGTCCCGAAAGGTCTAATCAAACCTGGACCCAAATGAATCAAAGGGTACCAAATTCCTTTTTCATGTGACTGCAGGTACAACAGATATCCAGACTGGAGCACTCAACATGATATCTGAACAGTGGATGTGCAAGGCACATGACTGGAAATGTTGAGTTTCTCTCATACATAAAATCCTACAATGAACCTAAGATCACTTTTGGTGACAACTCAAACGATAACACTGTGGGTAAGGGTAAGCTTACCCATGGTAACTTTACTGTCAATAATGTTCTTCTTGTTGAGAACTTGTGCTACAATCTAATAAGTATAAGTCAATTGTGCGACAGTAATTACTCTGTTAAATTTCAGAAGCACATGTGCACGGTTCTTAATTCGGAGGGTCTGACTGTACTTGTTGGCTATCGATATGGTAACACATACAAGGTTGATTGGTTGGTCAGATCAACTGCATAAAGAACATACTTGTCTAGTAGCTGACTCTTCTAAGAGTTGGTTATGGCATCAGCGGATGAATCATTTGAATTTCAAAACTATTACCAATTTGAGTAAACGAGAGTTGTTTGATGGTCTGTCCAAGCTAAAATTTTCAAAATATAAGATTTGCTCCGCCGGTCAGCTGGGTAAACATATCAAATCTACTTTCAAAACTAAAGGCAGCAACAAAACCTCTCGTAAGCTGGATCTTTTACACATGGATCTTTTTGTTCCAATACCCGTCACCAGCTTAGGGGGAATGAAGTACACCCTTGTTGTAGTTGATGACTTTTCAAAATTTACATGGGTGTTGTTTTTGAAATCAAAAGATCAAACTGCCTACCAGCTGATCAAGCTCTTAAAACGTCTTCAAAATGAGCAATCTTGTAATGTCAACCGGATTAGGAGTGATAGATGAACAGATGTTAGAGTAGGTGCCCAACTAGCCAACTTATGGCGTGTGGGTTCTTGTTGACTCTATGTAAAACGATCTTTATTTATGAAATTCGCATTCTTTTATGGCATACTTTATCTTCATTATTATGATTACAATTGTTGGATAAATTACAATTGTTGGATAAAGACCTTGAATGCACTATAGTGTATGTTATATGTGATAGTGGATATGATGGCTATCATGAGACACATCTAATAGTCACTGTGTATTCTAAACTTGTCCCTAGTCAATTGGGTCGCCAAAAAGAGGATAATGGCCGCCCGAGTTTAAGACTAGCATCTGCGATGTGAAGTACAATGTTTCATTGGTAGGGAACATAGTGATGTTCTGAGCATGCAGATGGGTAGTGACCTGGTGATCTATCGAACTACCCTCGTTCGAACTTTCCAAGTGGTTACCATTTGTCGAGTGGATTAAGTCCGAGGTCTTGGTTGTACAGATTATCCCTCATTACTCGAAACTTCATTGAGACTCTACATGATAGGTTCCTCACTTTGACCCGTTTACCGACTCAGTTGGGGTCATCGAGTGGCGGGGTTGGGTGAGGTCCCGATGCATGTAGGATTCGATGCTTCGTTGTCGAGGATTCACCGCTCGCCCTTGTGCATGGATATCCTATGCTATCTGAGGAGATAATAGTGTGATAAATCTCTGGCCAGAGTACTAGATGTGTTTTGGGTAAATGGGTTTACCTAGTAACACATGCGATGTCACTATTTGATCTCCAAGATGTATGCATGGTTATTGGATCTCAACCGACTCTCGATTTACCAATGTTCGTTGATCTGATCGGGATATTGTGTTTGAAGGGACCGTACTGTACGCTAACCATGACCGACTGATTCTTGCAGGCACTGTCAGTGATACCTAGGGGATATGGGGCGATGTTGCTAGACGTTTTACCATGATCCGATTGGTTGTCTGAAAATGTGTTTTCGGAGTCACAAATGTTGTGAGCCCACGGCTAGCTGTATCCCTGAACCATTTAGGGTCACACAAGTACTGGTTTCTCAATTCCCGTACGGAAATTAAGCTCAATTTGTTGAGTATAGTAGGAGGAAGGATGAAAGTGTGACTTCCTAAAATTAAATAGGATGAAAATGAAATTTCCTTAAGCTTGGACTAGTTTGACCATCCTTAAAGCTTATAGGGGCCTAACTGTTATTTTGGATTAGGTGGTCCGAAAAATTGTTTTCAAATCATAATGCTCAGTTTTGTAAACTGTGTAGATCTGTAACGCCCCAAAATCCATAGGACCACATTTATACATTTTATTGATCTCATGGGCCAAATTGGAAATTTTAAATGTTATGTATTTGCTGATTTATTGATGTTAGCAAGTAGGATGCGCTGCGGCTGGTACCAGCAGATGACTCCAAAGAGTGATGCACGAGCTGGTTCTAAATCGATCGAAAAATATTTTAAGGAGGTGAAATGATTTCTTTTGGAAAAGGTTTGGTACTTTACAAATTTAAAGTGGTTAGAAGGGAGTTTTTATTAAAATACTGCAACTTGTTTAAAGTGTGTCATGCTAAATATTACAAGTAGCTTGCCACTACTCCCTTCGGTATTTAAACCTGTTTTTGAAGAAAGATCTTTATCATTTTCAAAGAAATCCTCATGTGTTCTTCAAAGTTATTTGCAGAGAAGTTCGTGTATTGCTCAAGGGGAAGAATTCTGCAGGGATCAGCTGCTGTTGCAAAGCTATGGTTAAGGCAAGTAAAAGCTGTTTCTTGACTCACCATTTAAAGCATATATTCATGTTTCTGAGTCTTCTTGCCTATATGTTATTGTAAGTTTCGAAGTTCATGTTTTAAAATGTTTTAAACATGAAAAATGAAAGGAAAGATGGTTCAAAATGATGTTTATGATGCTTCCAAAATGTTTTCCAGAAAGATTTTGATGTTTCAAAAGTACTGAGGATTCGAGTTCATTCACAGAACGATTATGAATGTTCTTCAGTTTAAAAGTCGTAACATCAAGATTTGATGATTGTGTAATCGGTAGTTGCTAGTTGAATCATTATAAAGTATGATTTGATAGGCAACGGCTGATGGCATAGTTGTTGTTTTGATGTTACAAATGTCGAGTTATGTTCCAGCAGCTGTATTTCCTTGTTAAGATTCAGCAGCTGCATTGTTATAATGTTTACGAATGTTCTTCCTTTTGCTGTAATGTCGGGATTTGATGATTGTGTAATCAGTAGTTGCTAGTTGAATCAGTATAAAGTCTGGTTTGATAGGAGACGGCTGGTAGCGCGATCATTGTTTCGATATTACAAGTGTCTTTCGTAAATTCCAGCAGATGCACTGTTCATCAGCAGGTGCATCTTTTCTTGTTAAAATCAGCAGTTGCACTTCTTTGTTGAAAATCAGCAGCTGCATTGTTATCGTAAAACCAGCAGCTGCATTTCCTTTGTTAGAATTCAGCAGTTGCGTTGTTTTCATAAAATCAGCAGATGCACTGTACATCAGCAG
>KQ996414.1:301472-386759 GCA_001598015.1 Dorcoceras hygrometricum
TGTTCTTGACTCACCATTTAAAGCATATATTCATGTTTCTGAGTCTTCTTGCCTATATGTTATTGTAAGTTTCGAAGTTCATGTTTTAAAATGTTTTAAACATGAAAAAGGAAAGGAAAGATGGGTTCAAAATGATGTTTTGATGTTTATGATGCTTCCAAAATATTTTCCAGAAAGATTTTGATGTTTCAAAAGTACTGAGGATTCGAGTTCATTCACAGAACGATTATGAATGTTCTTCAGTTTAAAAGTTGTAACATCAAGATTTGATGATTATGTAATCGGTAGTTGCTATTTGAATCATTATAAAGTATGGTTTGATAGGCAACGATTGATGGCATAGTTGTTGTTTTGATGTTACAAATGTCGAGTTATGTTCCAGCAGCTGTATTTCCTTGTTAAGATTCAGCAGCTGCATTGTTATAATGTTTACGAATGTTCTTCTTTTTGCTGTAATGTCGGGATTTGATGATTGTGTAATCAGTAGTTGCTAGTTGAATCAGTATAAAGTCTGGTTTGATAGGCGACGACTGGTAGCACGATCATTGTTTCGATATTACAAGTGTCTTTCGTAAATTCCAGCAGAATCACTGTTCAGCAGGTGCATCTTTCCTTGTTAAAATCAGCAGTTGCACTTCTTTGTTGAAAATCAGCAGCTGCATTGTTATCGTAAAACCAGCAGCTGCATTTCCTTTGTTAGAATTCAGCAGTTGCGTTGTTTTCATAAAATCAGCAGATGCAATGTACATCAGCAGGTGCATTCCTATTGAACTAATTCAGCAACTGCATTCCTTTTTTAGAATTCAGCAGTTGCGTTGTCTTTCAAAATTCAGCAGATGCACTGTTCACCAGCAGATGCATTCCATTGTGATAGTTCAGCAGTTGCTTTATTCGTTTCTAAGTATTGTTCATTTCAGCTGGTATTAGTCTTGCGACTGATTGATGCGCTAACGACGTCGTTTCTTTTATAAAATATCAGCAGATAGTCTTGTCATCCTATCTGTTATTTACTTCAACGACATCGTTTCACTTTACAATTTTTCAAAAGACCTTGCGACTGGATTCCTGTCTTGCGACTGGTTTCCTATTCCTTGCGACTGGTTTTCTTTCAACCAGTTCCATTTTAACGATAAGTTCCCAGAGGTTGAATTCGATTCTCAGAAAAGTTTTAAAATGGAAAGCAAATGTTTAAAATGATGGAACCCGATGATTTACAGAAATTTCAAGGAATGTTTAAAGAAAGGGTTGTTAAGGAACAAAAGCTATTTTAGATTATGGCATAGATAGTTGACGGTCACCCATGAGCTATATGCTAGAACGGATTTCCGAAGTCATTTGATCAAGTGCAACAGGGACCACATAGAACTTATATGCCATGATCAACTGAAAATGATATTGAAATTGTTAACAATGAGAAGCTGGGCTATCATCCCCTGTTTCTGCCATTGAATGTTTATTGAACTGTTTACGAAAATGATATTGTTCATTGAAGTTCCTTAACATATGTATTGAACAGATGTCCACCTGTATATTTGAATTGTTATTACCCAGGTTTTACTCGCTGAGCCTCTAGGCTCACTAGCTTTTAAAATGGTGCAGGTGCGACAACTGATGGAAGAACAGCAGGTGAAACTTGAAACCAGCAGCTGGGTGGTTGTGTTTATCAAGGGGCCAACGTAATCCGTGTCTAGGATAATGTTGTTTTATCTTTTGTAGATCTGTATTAGATCAGTTGCAACGGTTGTATATTTACATAGAATAACAACTGGTTGTAAATCGCAATTGCAAATTTATATAATATACCCTGTTTTTCCGCAAACAAGTTTCAGCAGTTGGCGCCGTAATTAGTATGGTGTCTGGTTTGTGTTTCGAGTTTTCTTTCAAGTTATAGGAGATACAGCCTATAGAGAATTACCTTTTAGCCTTCTTTTATTCAAAAATTTTTATTCACCCCAATTCTCGTGGCCCCGTTGGGTTCGGGCGTCACAAGATCGGTCCGATCTGATCGTCGATCGGGATTATGATGAAGCCACAATGATGGACTTGAAACCAATGTACACCTGGGTCTGGGCCCGACCCAGGCTCATTAACTTGGTTTGAGCCCATGAAAAATTTATAAATAGGGACCCTGGGGTATTCATTTGAGACACACCAAAAGCTGCTCAGCTAATATTTTCTCCCTTCCTCTCCTCCACTCACTGCCGCCGTCGCCGCCCGCCGCCGATGCCGCCGCCACCCGTCGCCGACGACGCCGCCGCCATCGGAATTTATTCCGACTACTCCGACGAGGAGATTCCATTCGAAAAACTTTCGTTGGTTTTCTAGTGCAAACCAACGAAGGAATTGAGATTTCGGTCGTGGATCGGATTAGGAGGCCAAAGCTGTTCAACCGTTGAAGTGCCAATTTCCCCGTGGAATTGGTCAGAGCCAGGTGCCTAGACGCCAGCAAGGTATATTCTAAACATTCTATGAATGTTTTTAATTAATTATATAGGTGTATTGACCGTTCCCGAGCTCCAATTTTTAATTCTTCCGCTGCGCCCCGGGATCGAGATCCGGATCCGCCGCTGCGCCAACAACAGAGTTTTTGAATTTTAAAATCTCCTCCTATCTGGATGATATTGGAATCAAGCATGAGTTTTCTGCAGCCAGAACACCTCAGCAGAACGGGTTAGCTGAGCGACGAAACCGGACTTTAAAAGAAGCTGCTACAACTATGATTGCTGATTCTACATTTCAAACAAATTTTGGGTAGAAGCTGTTAATACAACTTGATATACTCAAAACAGATCGATGATAAATAAGCGGCATGGAGTCACTTCGTATGAGATCTGGAATGGCAAGAAACCTGATATATCATATTGCAGGGTGTTTGGATGCAGATGCTTCATCCATATCAATGGTAAAATGTATTTACGAGCCTTTGATGTAAGATCTGATGCAGGTATCTTTCTGGGATACTCAGCTGTTAGCAGAGCATATAAAATATTCAACAACAGGACGTTAACAGTAGAAGAATCGGCTCATGTGGTGTTTGATGAGACCAGCTTTCGATCATCATAAGCCTCGAAGTTAAACGATCTATGCACTCATCTGGAATCCACCCATCTGGATGGATCAAGAGATGACGAGGAGCAAACTAGATGGCAAGCTGATGACCAGCACGATTTGGACAGACCAATTACCAATTCTGATATTCCAGCCGTAGAGCAAGCTGGACCAGATCTTGATCTAGCTGGTGAAGAACATGCCCGTGCTGACGAAAATATTATAACAAGTGATACGTCAACTAGTGTAATCTCAGAAGAACCAGCAAGGACACAAGGGGAATAGTACGAACCATCTACCTCATGCAGACCAGGTCTTCGATGGAATAAACATCATCCACCCGAGCTGGTCATCGATAATCCTACTGCACCTGTTAGGACACGAATCCAGATGATAAATGAATACTTTAATTCTGCTTTCGTATCACATTTAGAGCCTAAGAAAGTAGAAGAAGCCTTAGCTGACCCAAACTGGATAGACGCTATGCAAGAGGAACTAAATCAATTCGAACGTAGTAAATTTTGGCATCTAGTTCCTAGACCGGATGATCAAAACGTCATAGGTACAAAATGGGTCTTTAGGAATAAGCTGGATGAACAAGGAAATGTAGTTCGAAATAAAGTCAGGCTGGTAGCGCAAGGATATAGGCAAGAAGAAGGCATAGACTTTGAAGAATCCTTCGCAACGATGGCAAGATTAGAAGCCATTAGAATCTTCCTTGAATATGCATCATTCAAGAATTTTAAAGTTTATCAGATGGATGTTAAGAGTGCCTTCTTGAATGACATCCTAAATGAGGAAGTGTATGTCACACAACCTCTTGGTTTCGTAGATCATACCAGACCAGATCATGTATACAAGCTTGACAAAGCGTTGTATGGCCTGAAACAAGCTCCCAGATCTTGGTATGACACTTTGTACAAATTCCTCATTGACCTCACTTTACTATTGGCTCTGTCGACAAGACACTATTCAAATTTGTGAAAAGTGACCATATCTTGCTCGTACAAATTTACGTTGATGATATCATATTTGGATCAAATAAAAATAAACTTTGCGACAGATTTTCTAAGTTGATTCAGGACAAATTTGAGATGAACATGATGGGGGAGCTGACATTTTTCCTAGGATTTCATGTTAAAGAGCTTGAGGATGGAATTTTCATTAATCAATCTAAGTATACCAAGGAACTTCTGAAGAAGTTTGGGATGGAAAATTGCTCTTCAACAGCTACTCCAATAGTACCTCTATCAAGTTGGAAAAAGATAAAGCTGGAACTGTCGTTGAGGTAACCATGTATCGAGGGATGATTGGCTCGCTGTTATACCTCACAGCAAGCAGACCAGATATAATGTTCTCGGTCTATATGTGTGTGTTAAGATAAATTTTATAAGTTTTGGTGATAACAAAATAAGACTAAGAACTGATCTTAAGTATTTGCAGAGGATAACAGTAGGGAACATTTCGGATTCCGTGACGTCATGCCATTGAATTGAAGATTTTAGATTTGAGATTTCTAAGCTAAGTTGCGTTGACATCTGAGTTGACTATTTGGGAATTGATCAGATATCAAGTCAAGTATTCAGTTATCGGGTTGAGGCATTCATAGTAAAAGTCTTAAGATATCGGGTTACTTTGAGTTATCAGTGTTGTAGATATCAAGTCAAGTATTCAGTTATCGGGTTGAGGCATTCATAGTAAAAGTCTTAAGATATCGGGTTACTTTGAGTTATCAGTGTTGTTTGTTATCGAGACAGTTGTTCAGATTTGAGGGTTTTTAGACTTGATTCAGAAGCTACAGTAAGAGATCTGTTTTAGAGCAAAGTACTTTCAGACTTGATTCAGAGGCTTCAGTAACAGATTCCGTTATATTGACTCAGGTGGTATTATTCAGATTTGAGAGTATCAAATATAAACAGACTCTACACAAGTTACTTCAGATATCAGCATTTCAGATATCGTTACAGAGCAAGCAGAGTACATCAGATTTGAGGTTATCAGACTTGTTTGAATCAGACTTAGGAACAGTGTATTTTCAGATGTCGCTAACATTTCAGACATGACAAAATTACCGAGATATTTCAGATATGATGGCAAAATGAAAAGAGAGTCTATAGCACTTCACGTAAGGAAAATATTTCAGGCTTCTCTATCAAAACAGATGTGAGCCTCGAACTAAGGAAAATATTTCAGACTTCTCTAACAAAACAGATGTGAGCCTCGAACCAATCCGGATGTTTTAAAAGTATTATTTGAGGAGAATCAACGGTCATGATTTAATCGTATAAAAACCTGGAATTAAGGAGACAGAATCAGAGCTATTTTGGGTAAAATTGCACAGTACGCAGAGTGCTTGATACGATGATTACCAGCTTTGGTATGTAAGTCAATTTAGCCCTGACAAGCGAAGTTTACCTTTTGTATGGTATTAATGGAGCATTAAATGCTATGATACGTTGAAGATATGCAAAGGAGCTTATCTCTACTGGCTACATTTATTGACCGTTGAAGACAAGGAGTATAAAAGGCTGAAGAATTCAAATGAAGAAGTCTTCTGCTCCTCTTCGCTATTAGTGATTCACGACATTTATTCTTTATCATCAAAAAGCTCTCAAAATATTCACTGGAACTTTTCATTTCAGAAACATTCTAAGTCTAGTATTACAACTCGAAGAACATTCAAGTTCAGCCTTCATAGTTCTTAACGTTTGAGTTATCTTCTGGTTTACATTTGTAAACAGTTCTTGTTGATAAAAGAACCAGAAGATTTACAGTGCTCAATAGTATCGTATTTCATTGTAATATCCATTTTTGAGTCTATAACAAACTTGCTGTGTGAAGCAGTTCAAGAAATCAAGTTGTTTGTAATCAGCAGTGTATCTGCGTTAGTTGGAGATTGCTAGGAGTTCATCTTGAGCGAGGCTCGGTGACTGGGTGTAGACAAAAGCTGTGTGCATCAAATTCTTCTAGTGGAACATTCCTGCAAAGGAAGAAGGGGAG
The DNA here is from genome assembly GCA_001598015.1 of Dorcoceras hygrometricum. NCBI lineage: Eukaryota > Viridiplantae > Streptophyta > Magnoliopsida > Lamiales > Gesneriaceae > Dorcoceras > Dorcoceras hygrometricum. Next base: position 307,521 of record KQ996414.1, read on the forward strand.
ACGTAGGATTTGATATCCGAACTTCCAGAAACAAATCTCTGAACTCTATACTTTTACTTATCGCATTTATTTACCTTTGCACTGTTCACTGATTAATTGGATTATTTCCGCATAACTACTGTTAGTCGAGAAATCAGATTTGGAACTGAGATACCTCAGATCTGGTAACACAGATCTGAGTTTAGCAAGGCGCTTGTAAAATTTGTTTTAAGGTTTCGAAAATTAAAATCCAAGGAGTTCATTCAACCCCCCCCCCCTTCTGAACTTCTAAACCTGTTTTCGATTCATATTGATCCTATCAATTGGTATCAGAGCCTACGCTATCTCAGTTATTGAACAGTTTGTCTTTTGTGCTTTATATATTTCAAAATTTCTGCCTCACATAACAAAATTCCTATGTTTTCGAAGGAAGACTATGATGATTGGAAGATAGGGATGCAAGCGCACTTGGCTGCACAAGATGATGATATGTGGTCAGTCATTACAGATGGACCCATAAAGATAATGAAGGCAAACACTGCTATAGCCATATCTGCTGGGGCACCGGAATGGGTAGAAAAGAGGAGATATGAATATACTACTGAGGAAAAGAAGAAATCAAACTTGGACAATGTGGCCAGAGATATTCTGTATAAGACGCTGGATAAAAACATGTTCAGCAAAATCAAAACATGTGCCACAGCGAAGGAGATTTGGGAGAATCTAATTCAAATCTGTGAGGGAAATGATGAGACCAAGGAGAATAGCTTACTGTTGCACAGCAGAAGTATGAGTCGATGAAGATGCGAGATGGAGAGACCATGGCTGAGTTCGATGAGCGCTTCAGTGCTGTCGTAATAGAGCTTACAAGTTTGGGCAAGGAATACAGCAACCGAGAGTTGGCACTTAAAGTGATGCGAGCGCTGCCCAGGGAGTGGGATGTAAAGACGATGGCTATGCGAGAGTCTAAGGACCTAAACAAACTGAAGCTTCATGATCTGTTTGCGAATCTGAAGGCGTATGAGTTTGAATTAGAAACAAGATCTGAGGCAGGACCGTCGACATCTCAACCAACTAAAGCTCTAGCGGCAACAACATCAGAACAGTGCTCACCAAGAAAATCTGTAGATCAGCTGAGCAACGATGTCATGTCCCTCTTCGTCAAGAAGTTTGGGAAATACCTGAGAAGATCTCAAAACCCTTCTTTTAATTATAACAAATCTGAAAAATTGTCAACTAATATGAATTGATATAATTGTGGTCGTCCAGGTCACTTTGTTGTAGACTGTAACAGGCCAAAGAAGGAGGACAGACCCAAAAGAGATGAGAGAAGGACGATAGTGAAACATACTAAACCTCTAAAAAAAAATTTTTTGAAATCCGACGTGGAATAACATTTAATGAAAGCGATAAATAAAAACCATAACTTAAGCATTAAAAATAACATCTCAACATGCGATAAAACGACTGCAAAAATCCTTAATCCACGTCTCACAAGCTAATCATAAAAATCAGAGTACTCAAAAACTGTTTGCGGAAAAACTAAACATGTTTAAAAGCAAATAACACGAAATAACTAAGCGGTCACGGGGTAACAGCCGCAGCGGAGCATCAGACGTCCTCACCGCCGGTCGGAGTAATATCATCAACATTATCATGCTCACCTGCACCATATAAACCTACTGAGCCTAAAGGCCCAGCATGCTATATCCGCTAATAACAAGGTACATACAATAAAACCACATACATGCACATAAGTATATGAACATAATTTTCATGACATGCGTGCATTAAAAGATCTTAAAACGTTAAATCATGATGTAGTCGTACATAAATCATCATAACATATATGTTAAGGCATAGAATAATACATAACGTAACTTAAAAGAACATGTGAGTCGTATCCATGAAGTGAGAGCCATTAAGGTCGATTGATCAATCTAAAACCAACGTACGTGATGGTGTGGTTCACCCGACCTTACCTCGGGATCCCTATATGTCACACATCTATGCTGCCACTTCACCCCGATGTCACACGAGGATCCATAAGCTCATTATCATTATACATTAACAGCGGATCCCCGGGCCCGGCTACCCGGCTAACTCCCATCGTTACTTTGCCCCACAACACTTCAATTCCTCAAAAACATTTTCATTCATGCCTTAACATAATTTAAACTTTCATGATGCATGCGTTTCATAAAAATCATGCAACTTTAAAACCTTGGCCCATCAATATATGCTAATTTTCTTAAAACATTACATACTTAAATACATAGCATGATACATATAATATTAAAAAGTATATTCATGGGCCTATGCATTATTTTCTTCGGCCCGGTCAAGGACTGGCTCAAGCGACTGGCCCACTAATTCTAAGCCCCAAAGCCTCAACTCAAACTTAGAACAATCCTAAGCCCAACTCATCTTGGCCCAAAAACTAAGAACAAACCCTTTTTAAAATCATTTGAAGGACTCGGCCTAATATCGTTAAAAAGGCTTAAAATTTCATTAAAATAAATATCGGCCCAAAGTCCACTAATTTGGCTGAAAACCCAATTTAATTAAAAATTCCAGCAACTTAAAAATAGATTTTGACTAAAAATCGTTGACCCAAAAATAATTTTGACTCGAACTAATTTTAACTTAAAAGTTGACTTGACCCTGTAAAAACGACCCGAACTTTAAAAAATAAAATTACCCGGCCCAAAAATAAAATAAATCGAACCAGACTTAAAATATTCGACTCGAGACTCGAAGAACCGGTTCAGTCAAACCGAACCATCCGGTTCAATTGGACCAAAACAGCCCACTACAAACCCTAAACCCAAAAACACACACTAGTTCATGCAGGGCAGCGACCAGCCGCCAGTCATCACGCTCGACCTCCCTGCTCCGGCCACCATGGCCGGAGCCCTTCCGGATGGACCACCCCCTGGTCCAGGCGGTTCTAAATTGGCCAACCTTGCCTCAAACCGTGGCCTAACCAGGGAGAAACAGTCGCTGCAAGTGGATGCACCAGCCATGTTGTGCCGTCGCGACCATCTGATGGTATCAGCGATTGTTATCTCTACTCCGGCAACCACTGCCGGATCCCTTCCGGATGGACCATACCCAGGTCCAGTTGGTTCCAACGAGACCAACCACGGCCCCAACCGAGCTCGCACGAAGGAGAACGAACGCTGGGAAGGAGACGCACGTGACATGCACAAACACACACTGCACGGTGTGCGACATCAAGCCATTGGTTCGACCACAATTCCACCACTTCGAACCATGACAAGCCACTAATAGGACCACCATGAACCAATTAACAACTATCCAAGACCCCTCAAGCAGCCCATGAACCGAAGCCATGCAAAAATGATTAAAACCGTGAGGTGCACATATGAGTACATGCATGATCATGAATATAAACCTTAAGATCTGAAACATTCACATAAAATTCATGCATAATCTTTGTAAAAACAGTATATTATGATTTATATGGTGAGAAAAGAAAGAATATAACATGCCTTGATTGATAGAGAAGCGAAAATACGTGATATCGGGACGGAGGAAAATGGAGAAGACCACACCTTGAGTTCCAATGGAAAAACTTGAAAATTTTTGGCCACCAAGGGGAGGATGGAGGCTGAAGTTGGCTGATGAGAGGAGGGGATAGGGTAATTTTCGAGTTTAGGTGAAGGGTGTATGAAAAAATGTACTAAAAAGCCCTTCTACCTTGTTTTATTTAAAGAAATAAGGGCCCATCATTATATTAGCCCATCCTCTAATTAAAAAGGCTTAAAAACATTTAAATTTCAGCCTCCAAGCCTTTAATTTACGTAATATAAGGCCTCTCAAATTTAAAAGTGTGGTAAAAGTCATAAAAATGGCCCGTATAGGCGAAAAACGGGTCCCCCTCGGTAATCGTGCATAAAATCTCATTTTTTTGAAAATTGTGCATAAAATAAAACTATTTTGCTCTAAAATATGTCTAAGGGCTAAAACATTTAAATATTTTCGATTTGGTCGTCTCCGGACTCGTCCCCGCCTACCGGTCTCAAACCGTACCGTAAAGTAACATGCACACGTAAAGCATAAAATCATCATACAATCACATACATGACATGCAAATCATACTAACATAAGGTTTTCCTCCTAGTCATGCTTCAATTCACGTAATTAGGATTTCCGGGCGTTACAACTCTCCCCCCTTATAGAAATTTCGTCCTCGAAATTGAGTTACGTACCGAAAAGCTCTGGATACCGCGTCCGCATATCGGCCTCGGTCTCCCAGGTAGCCTCATCTGCCGAGTGATTCTGCCACCGGGCCTTGACCATCGGAATCCTCCGCGCTCTAAGTCTGCGCTCCTCTCGCACTAAGATCTGCATTGGTCGCTCCTCAAAAGATAAGTCTGGTGCCAACTGGAGCGGCTCAAAATCCAACACATGAGATGGGTTCGGGATGTACTTCCGTAGCATCGAGATATGGAACACGTTGTGCTCTGCTGACAGACTGGGTGGTAATGCTACGCGGTATGCTAACGTACCAACCCTCTCTAAGATCTCAAACGGTCCAATGAATCTCGGACTAAGCTTGCCTCTCCGGCCGAAGCGCATCACGCCCTTCATAGACGATATCCTCACAAATACATGGTCCCCTACTGCCAACTCCAGATCTCGTCGTCTCCGATCGGCATAACTCTTCTGACGACTCTGAGCTGTCCTCATCCGAACTCGTATCCTGGTCACAATATCTGCTGTCTGCTGTACCATCTCTGGTCCAGTCAAAATCCTCTCGCCAACCTCATCCCAATGCACGGGAGACCTGCACCTCCTCCCGTACAAAGCCTCATAAGGAGCCATCCCAATCAATGCCTGAAAACTGTTGTTTTACGTGAATTCTACCAAGGGCAACCTAGAATCCCACGCACTCTGAAAATAATCTCGGACTAAGCTTGCCTCTCCGGCCGAAGCGCATCACGCCCTTCATAGACGATATCCTCACAAATACATGGTCCCCTACTGCCAACTCCAGATCTCGTCGTCTCCGATCGGCATAACTCTTCTGACGACTCTGAGCTGTCCTCATCCGAACTCGTATCCTGGTCACAATATCTGCTGTCTGCTGTACCATCTCTGGTCCAGTCAAAATCCTCTCGCCAACCTCATCCCAATGCACGGGAGACCTGCACCTCCTCCCGTACAAAGCCTCATAAGGAGCCATCCCAATCAATGCCTGAAAACTGTTGTTTTACGTGAATTCTACCAAGGGCAACCTAGAATCCCACGCACTCTGAAAATCTATCACGCAGGCTCTTAGTAAATCCTCTAGAATCTGGATGACTCTCTCCGACTGACCGTCTATCTGCGGGTGAAAATCCGTACTGAATGATAGCTTGGTCCCCAATGCAGCATGTAAGCTCCTCCAAAACGCAGACGTAAACCTGGAATCCCTATCTGACACAATAGAGACTGCTATGCCATGCAGCCTGACAATCTCTCTAATGTATAGCTCTGCGTACTGCGTCAATGTGAAAGTGGTCTTCACCGGTAGAAAGTGTACGGACTTGGTGAGACGATCCACAATCACCAAAATCACCGTAAAGCCTCTGGGACTCCTGGGTAATCCAACCACAAAATCCATCGTGATGTTCTCCCATTTCCACTCAGGGATAGGGAGTGGCTGTAGCAATCCTGCTGGTCTCTGGTGCTCTGCCTTGACATGCTGACAAGTCAAACACTCTGATACAAATCGTCCGATATCCCTCTTCATCCCTGGCCACCAGTAAAGTGTATGCAAATCCCTGTACATCTTCGTACTCCCTGGATGAATGGAATACGTCGATGCATGGGCCTCTGATAAGATCTCAACTTCTCAGGGTTGGGTACCCACATGCGATCCCTGAAACGGACTATCCCATCCTCAACTGTGTACAAACCTCATCCTCTAGCCTCATCTCTCTGTCTCCACTGCTGTAACTGCTCATCTGCAGCCTGGCCGTCTCTAATACGATCTCGAAGAGTCGGCTGAACTGTGAGTGCTGCGAGGCTAGGTGCATAGCCCCCAAAATAAAACTCCAATCCAAACCTCTGAATCTCGGTCTGTAGTGGTCGCTCTACTGATAAACACGCCACCACTGAAGTCTTCCGGCTCAAAGCATCTGCTACCACATTAGCCTTACCCGGATGGTAGCTAATGTCACAGTCATAGTCCTTCACCAACTCTAACCATCTGCGTTGCCTCATATTCAGCTCCTTCTGGGTGAAGAAGTACTTGAGGGTCTTATGGTCGGTGAAAATCTGACACTTCTCGCCGTACAAATAGTGTCTCCAAATCTTCAGTGCGAACACTACTACTTCAAGCTCCATATCGTGCGTCGGATAGTTCTGCTCATAACTCTTCAGCTGCCTCGACGCATACGCAATAACCTTACCTCCCTGCATCAGAACTGCACCCAAACCTCTCAAAGAAGCATCTGTATAGACCACAAACTCCTCGTGGTCCACTGGCATCGCTAATACTGGCGTTGAAGTAAGGGCCTCCTTCAGCTGATCAAAGCTCCTCTGACAGTCGGCACTCCACACATACTTCGCATTCTTCTTGGTCAAGGCTGTCAAGGGCACTGAAATAGAAGAGAAGCCCTTAATAAATTTGCGATAGTAACCTGCCAAGCCCAAGAAACTACGAATCTCTGCTGCATTCTTCGGAATTCCCCAGTTCTGAACTGCCTCCACTTTCGATGGGTCAACAGAAATCCCATCTCTCGACACAATATGCCCTAAGAAAGCCACCTGCTCTAGCCAAAACTCGCATTTACTCAACTTGGCGTATAACTTATGCTCCCTCAAAGTCTGCAAGGCTGTCTGTAAGTGCTGCCTATGCTCCTCAAAGCTCCTCGAGTAAATCAGAATGTCGTCGATAAACACAATGATGAACTGGTCTAGATACTGCCTGAATACCCTGTTCATCATATCCATGAAATCGCTGGGGCGTTCGTCAGACCAAACGGCATCACCAAGAACTCGTAGTGGCCGTAGCGTGTCCGAAAAGCAGTCTTGGACACGTCCTCCTCTCTAACTCTCAGCTGATGATAGTCAGTTCTCAGATCAATCTTCGAGAACACTGAAGCTCCCTGCAACTGATCGAATAAATCCTCAATCCTCGGGAGTGGATATCTGTTCTTCACGGTAACTCTGTTCAACTCCCGGTAGTCAATACACAGCCTCATGCTACCATCCTTCTTCTTCACAAATAGAACTGGCGCGCCCCATGGAGAAAAACTAGGGCGAATGAACCCCTTATCAAGCAACTCCTGAATCTGCTCCTTTAACTCCTTCATCTCGGTAGGATCTAATCGATACGGTGCCTTAGAGATAGGCACTGTACCTGGCATCAGCTCAATAGAAAACTCCACCTCTCTCTCTGGTGGAACTCCTGCGACATCATCGAGGAATACATCTGCGAAATCCCTGACTACCTCCACATCAGACAACGAAGGGCCTGATGAATCTCCTGGAGCAGTAATACTGGCCAAGAACGCCTGACATCCGTGCTCAACCAGCTTCCTGGCCTGTAATAAGGATATGAATCTGGGCTTCCGCGGTCTCCTAGTTGCCTTAAATAAGAAGGCCTCCTGCCCTAGCGGTCTGATAGAAACTGTCCACCTCTGAAAATCAATCACTTCTCCGAACTCTGTTAGCCAATCTATGCCTAGGATGAGATCGAATCACGACATCGGAAATACCACTAAATCTGCTTGGACTGCATGATCCTGGAACATCATCGTCAATCCCTGAACCACACTGGTCGTCGTCAACTCCTCTCCTGACGGGACCATCACTGCAAGAGCCATACCCAAGCTCTCTGGTGTAATACCCATCCTCTGCGTGAACGCACTCGAAATAAACGAGTGGGTCGCCCCTGAGTCTAATAATGCAAGGGTAGTAACACCAAGCACACGAATCTCGACTGAAACAGACACAACACACAGGCATGCGCTTACAGTCACACTAGATCCCAAGAGCAGTTTAGATACCTAAAACAGTTCTAAGTTCTCTAGTCCTATCCGTCAAAGTTCTCAAAGCGAGTCCTAGAAGATCTAACAGTTCTACTTAGGTCCGAATCGACAACTAACGGATCTGAAGTCCCGGCAAATCCTTAGGTCCCTGCTTGCAGAACCTCTCTGCGACATCCTCCTCATGCGACTTTTCGGGTCGCTCTGACTGACTCTCTAGGATCCTGGTGATCCCGGCTAGCATGCTCACGCTAGCCCACTCATAAGGCTTCAAAGGTAAAACTAAGGCAAAGATAAACATGCAGCATACAACATAAAAATAAATCGTAAAATAAACTCACAGACTGGGAGTGCGACTTCCGAGCTCCACGCAGCAGGCTAGTACCCCACCAGAACCACCGCTCTGATACCAAGTTGAAACATATTAAACCTCTAAATTTTTTTTTTTAAAGCCGACGTGGAATAACATTTAATGAAAGCGATAAATAAAAACCATAACTTAAGCATTAAAAATAACATCCCAACATGCGATAAAACGACTGCAAAAATCCTTAATCCACGTCTCACAAGCTAATCATAAAAATCAGAGTACTCAAAAACTGTTTGCGGAAAAACTGAACATGTTTAAAAGCAAATAACATGAAATAACTAAGCGGTCACGGGGTAACAGTCGCAGCGGAGCATCAGACGTCCTCACCGCCGGTCGGAGTAATATCATCAACATTATCATGCTCACCTGCACCATATAAACTTAGTGAGCCCTAAAGGCCCAGCATGCTATATCCGCTAATAACAAGGTACATACAATAAAACCACATACAGGCACATAAGTATATGAACATAATTTTCATGACATGCGTGCATTAAAAGATCTTAAAACGTTAAATCATGTTGTAGTCGTACATAAATCATCATAACATATATGTTAAGGCATAGCATAATATATAACATAACTTAAAAGAACATGTGAGTCGTATCCATGAAGTGAGAGTCATTAAGGTCGATTGATCAATCTAAAACCAACGTACGTGGCGGTGTGGTTCACCCGACCTTACCTCGGGATCCCTATATGTCACACCTCTATGCTGCCACTTCACCCCGATGTCACACGAGGATCCATAAGCTCATTATCATTATACATTAACAGGGGATCCCCGGGCCCGGCTACCCGGCAACCTCTCATCGTTACTTTGCCCCACAACACTTCAATTCCTCAAAAACATTTTCATTCATGCCTTAACATAATTTAAACTTTCATGATGCATGCGTTTCATAAAAATCATGCAACTTTAAAACCTTGGCCCATCAATATATGCTAATTTTCTTAAAGCATTACATACTTAAATACATAGCATGATACATATAATATTAAAAAGTATATTCATGGGCCTATGCATTATTTTCTTCGTCCCGGTCAAGGACTGGCTCAAGCGACTGGCCCACTAATTCTAAGCCCCAAAGCCTCAACTCAAACTTAGAACAATCCTAAGCCCAACTCATCTTGGCCCAACAACTAAGAACAAACCCTTTTTAAAATCATTTGAAGGACTCGGACCAATATCGTTAAAAAGGCTTAAAATTTCATTAAAATAAATATCGGCCCAAAGTCCACTAATTTGGCTGAAAACCCAATTTAATTAAAAATTCCAGCAACTTCAAAATAGATTTTGACTAAAAATTGTTGACCCAAAAATAATTTTGACTCGAACTAATTTTAACTTAAAAGTTGACTTGACCCGGTAAAAACGACCCGGACTTTAAAAAATAAAATTACCCGGCCCAAAAATAAAATAAATCGGACCAGACTTAAAATATTCGACTCGAGACTCGAAGAACCGGTTCAGTCCAACCGAACCAACCGGTTCAGCCCAACCGAACCAGCCGGTTCAATTGGACCAAAACAGCCCACTACAAACCCTAAACCCAAAAACACACACTCGTTCATGCAGGGCAGCGACCAGCCGCCAGTCATCACGCTCGACCTCCCTGCTCCGGCCACCATTGCCGGAGCCCTTCCGGCTGGACCTCCCCCTGGTCCAGTCTGTTCTAACGTGGCCAACCTTGCCTCAAACCGTGGCCTAACCAGGGAGAAACAGTCGTTGCAAGTGGACACACCAGCCATGTTGTTCCGTCACGACCACCTGATGGTATCAGCAATTTTTCTCTCTACTCCGACCACCACTGCCGGAGCCCTTCTGGCTGGACCACCCCCAGGTCCAGGCGGTTCCAACGAGACCAACCACGGCCCCAATCGAGCTCGCACAAAGGAGAACGAACGCTGGGAAGGAGATGTACGCGACACGCACAAACACACACTGCATGGTGTGCGACATCAAGCCATAGGTTCGACCACAATTCCACCACTTAGAACCACGACAAGCCACTCCTAGGACCACCATGAACCACTTAACAACTAGCCAAGACCCCTCAAGCAGCCCATGAACCGAAGCCATGCAAAAATGATTAAAACCGTGAGGTGCACATATGAGTACATGCATGATCATGAACATAAACCTTAAGATCTGAAACATTCACATAATCATGCATAATCTTTGTAAAAACAGTATATTATGATTTATATGTTGAGAAAATAAAGAATATAACATGCCTTGATTGATAGAGAAGCGAAAATACGTGATACCGGGGCGGAGGACAATGGAGAAGACCACACCTTGAGTTCCAATGGAAAAACTTGCAAATTTTCGGCCACCAAGGGGAGGATGGAGGCTGAAGTTGGCTGATGAGAGGAGGGGCTAGGGTAATTTTCGAGTTTAGGTGAAGGGTGTATGAAAAAATGTACTAAAAAGCCCTTCTACCTTGTTTTATTTAAAGAAATAAGGGCCCATCATTATACTAGCCCATCCTCTAATTAAAAGGGCTTAAAAACATTTAAATTTCAGCCTCTAAGCCTTTAATTTTCGTAATATAAGGCCTCTCAAATTTAAAAGTGTGGTAAAAGTCATAAAAATGGCCCGTATAGGCGAAAAACGGGTCCCCCTCGGTAATAGTGCATATATTTTTGATTTGGTCGTCTCCGGACTCGTCCCCGCCTACCGGTCTCAAACCGTACCGTAAAGTGACATGCACACGTAAAGCATAAAATCATCATACAATCACATACATGACATGCAAATCATACTAACATAAGGTTTTCCTCCTGTCATGCATTCAATTCACGTAATTAGGATTTTCGGGCGTTACAGATAGATCCAAGGAAAGATCAAAGGAGAGAATGATGAGGACAAGATCTGATAAAAGGCCCAACAGAAAGAATGATAGAAAAGTACTTGTTGCAGAAGAAAGCAACAAAAACTGGGCAGATTCAGATTCCGATTCTTCATCCAGTAGATCTTCATCAAGCGATAGTGAACAGGAGGAAGTTCACTGCCTAATGGCTAATCAACCTTCAGATATGAGGTATTTGATTTTTCCAACACTGAATTCACACGGGAGGACCTAATCAACGCACTTAATGAAATGGTCCACGATTACAGAAAGCTTTCTCAAACATTCGAGGAAGTCAAAGCTGAAAACATGGATTTTAAAAATAGCTCAGTGGAACCAAGCACCGTTCAACTTGGTGAAACTGACAGTTTACAAATAGAGTTGACTAAGCTGAAGACTGAGAATGAATTGTTGAGATTAAGATCCTGTGAGCTCGAATCAGAAAACGAAAGGTCAAATTTGGTAATGAGCTCCTGGACCCAGCCTTCTGTTTCTCTAAGCAAGCTGCATGAAACTCTAAAGCCATCAAATGATAAATCTGGATTGGGTTTCAATGTTGGAGAAAGCAGCTCCAGAGAGACCTGTACTCAGTCAAATATGGTATGTGACAAATTCAAAAGGATAAATTTTGTCAAATCCAGTGTGATACACAATGTTTATGAGTCGGTAAGGTATGATGACCAGATCTCGTGGCAACTGAATTAGAAAGGGAAAGCTGGTATTGGCTATGACAGACCCGAGAGCTCTAAGTCTGGTTGGCTAAAGAACAGACTTGACAAGGAAAAGGCGAAAGCTGGATCCAAGTCGTTTGTTTAGAACCAACAAAGACGTGGTTCTAAGAAGGTCAAATCTGAATGGATAAAGGTTCAACCCCGAAGAGGTCTGAATGGTCAAAATACCAAACCAAAACTCAAAAGATCTCACCATATTTCTGCACACACCCTTATGGACTCTCATACTGGAAAAACTGTTAAGGTAATTCAAGTATGGGTACCGAAAGGGGTAATCCGATCTGGACCCAAGTAAAATTGGGTACCTTTGCAGGACAACAGGTACAAAGCTGGAGATGAGTCAATCATATGGTACCTTGATAGTGGTTGTGCAAGACACATGACAGGAAACCCAAAGCTACTAACATATGTGATTCCTCACAAAGGAGCAAAAATTGTTTTTGGTGATAACTCACATGGTAACACTGTGGGTAAGGGTAAGCTTACTCACGGTAACATTTCAATATCTGATATTTTTGTTGTTGAGAACTTGTGCTACAATTTAATTAGTATAAGTCAACTGTGTGACAAGGGTTACACAGGTAGCTTCCAAAAGCACACTTGCACAGTTCAGAGTCCAGAAGGTCTGATCGTATTGGTGGGTAAAGATCGGGGAATACCTACATAATCAATTGGTCAGAGCAAATGGGATCTGAACAGATCTGCCTTGCAGCTGACTCTTCCAAGAGTTGGATATGGCATCAGCGAATGAATCATCTGAACTTTAAAACGCTTGCCAAATTGAGCATGAACTTGTTTCTGGTATGCCCAAAATCAATTTTTCTAAGGACAAGATCTGTGCCGCATGTCAGCTTGGTAAACAAATCCGTTCTACCTTTAAAAAGAAAGGCGGTAAACATTCTTCCCGAAGCTTAGAGCTTTTACATATGGATCTTTTTGTTCCTATTCCCGTAACGAGCTTAGGAGAAACGAACTACACCCTAGTTGTTGTTGATGATTTTACAAAATTCACTTGGGTGCTGTTTTTAAAATCAAAATCTGATACCGCTGACCAAATGATTCGGCTCTTAAAACATTTACAAAATGACAGATCTTGTACAGTCAACCGGATAAGAAGTGATCGTGGTATCGAGTTTTTAAATCAAAATTTATCTTCTTATTCTGGATGACATAGGGATAAAGCATGATCTTTCTGCAGCTAGAACTTCTCAATAGAACGGGCTGGTTGAGAGGAGAAACCGCACTTTAAAAGAAGCTGCTAGATCTATGATTTATTATTCCGGCGTTTCTCAAAAATTCTGGGCAGCAGCAGTTAACACAGCTTGCTACACTCAGAACAGATCTATGATTAATAAGTTGCAAGACAAAACCCCATATGAAATCTGGAATGGAAAGAAACCTGATATTTCATATTTCAGGGTGTTTGGGTGCAGATGCTTCATTCATATTATGTTAAGAAGCACCTAACAGCTTTTGATGCTAAATCTGATGCAGGTATATTTCTAGGTTATTCAGCTGTGAGCAAAGCATACATAGTTTTCAACAATCGAAGTCTGACAGTTGAAGAATCAGCACATGTGGTTTTTGATGAGACAAGCTTCAGATCCAACTCAGCTGCGAGCCTTAACGATTTGTGCACACGACTAGAATCATCCAGCCTTGATGACTCTGATGATGACGTGCCACAACAAAGATACTCAGCAGAGATACAACCAGCGCTGTACACACCGCATGACAACGCTCAAACAGATCTGACAGGTAACCCAGTGATTGCTGATTTGACTAACGTTGACCAGGGGCAGGATCAGATCTCATCAAGTGTACCAGCTGCTGGAGCTCAAGCAACCAACGTTCCAGATGTTGAACAGACAGATATCATAATACCCCAAGTGAAATCTGATGCACAAAATGCGAGCACATCTCAACTAGTATCTAGATCAAATCTGGAACAAGGATCTTATCAATTAACATCAAACAATCCAGATGCGACCATCCAGCCAGACATCCAAGCAGAACAAGGAGCAAATCCAATCGGATCTGATCTTCGGTGGAATATAAATCATCCACCCGAGCAGGTCAAGGTAACATTCATTCTCCTGTTCGCACACGAGTCCAGCTTATGCATGATCATTTTGACTCAGCTTTCATTTCGCATATAGAACCTAAGCAAATAGAGGAAGCCTTAGCTGACCCAAGCTGGATAGATGCAATGCAAGAAGAACTCTATCAGTTTAAAAGAAATAATGTATGGAAACTTGTACCTAGACCTTCTAATCATTCAGTGATAGGAACTAGATGGGTCTTTAGAACAAACTGAATGAATATGGAATAGTAACACGGAACAAAGCTAGACTAGTTGCTCAGGGCATTAGGCAAATGGAATGTATAGATTTTGACGAAACCTTTGCACCTGTAGCAATATTAGAAGCCATTCGCATGTTCTTAGCATATGTTGCATACAAAGACTTCAAAGTCTTTCAAATGGATGTTAAGAGTGCATTTCTTAATGGCGTCCTAACAGAGGAAGTGTATGTTGCACAACCTCTTGGCTTCGTAAATCATACATATCCAGATTATGTTTATAGATTGGATAAAGATCTATATGGGTTGAAGCAATCACCCAGAGCTTGGTATGATACACTGTCTAAGTTTCTTATTGAGCATGATTTCACTATAGGCACTGTTGATAAAACGCTATTTAAATTTGTGAAATCTGATCATGTCCTGTTAGTGCAAATTTATGTAGATGATATAATATTTGGGTCAACTAACCCCAATTGTGCCAGAAGTTTTCTAAATTGATGCAGGACAAATTCGAGATGAGCATGATGGGAGAGCTCACGTTCTTTCTAGGCCTTCAAGTGAGACAGCTTGACAATGGAATCTTCATCAATCAAGCAAAATACACGAAAGAACTGCTGAAGAAATTTGGCATGGATAATTGCTCAGCAGCAGCGACTCCAATGAGCTCCTCAATCAAGCTAGACAAAGACAAAGCTGGATCTGCCATTGAGGTATCTCTATATCGTGGTATTATAGGCTCCCTGCTTTACTTAACCGCTAGCAGACCAGACATCATGTTTGTTGTCTGTATGTGTGCTAGATTCCAAGCGGAGCCAAAGCAATCTCATTAAATTGCTGTAAAGTGTATCCTGAAATATCTTAAGGGAACTTCCAATGTGGGTCTTTGGTATCCCAAAGACTCCAGCTTTCAACTAATCGGTTACAGTGATGCAGACTACGCAGGATGTAGAGTTGATCATAGAAGCACAAGCGGTACTTGTCAATTCTTCGGAGATCGATTGATTTTCTGGTTTAGTAAGAAGCAGACCTCTATTGCAACGTCCACAGCTGAAGCAGAGTTAGCGGCTGGGAGCTGCTGTGCTCAGATCTTATGGATTCAACACTAGCTAAAGGACTACGGCATTGATGCTTCTAAAGCGCCTATTCTCTGTGACAACACCAGTGCTATCGCGATTACTCAAAATCCAGTGCTGCATTATAGAACAAATCATATCGACATCAGACATCATTTCATAAGAGATCATGTGCTCAAGAAGGACGTCAGGTTGGAGTATGTGTCGACTGACCAGCAAGTAGCTGACATCTTCACAAAGCCTCTACCAGACGCTAAGTTTTCTTATTTCAGAAACATTTTGGTCTCTTAGAACTGCCTTGATTAGTCGTTGCGCTAACAATTTGCAGGTTGAACAGCTT
The DNA here is from genome assembly GCA_001598015.1 of Dorcoceras hygrometricum. NCBI lineage: Eukaryota > Viridiplantae > Streptophyta > Magnoliopsida > Lamiales > Gesneriaceae > Dorcoceras > Dorcoceras hygrometricum. The sequence goes on from KQ996414.1 coordinate 323,176, forward strand.
CTATGTTTATCAGATCTGAGTCTCTGTTCAGGGGGAACACCATGGATTTTCAGATCCGGTAAAATTTCAGACTTGGGAGGTCTCACCTTTAGGGGGAACGAGAGATCTGAATTAATAAGTACTGAGTCAACTGAATATGTGAGATCTGGATACACTCAGATGTCATGTATACACAGTGATGCTTCTCTGTGATCAGATCCCGTAATATCCTTGCTGACACATCAAAACAGATCCTAAGGTTGTGACGTGTTAAGCATTTGGCGCTATTTATTTCTTTTAGTTTTTCACCCTCGTGGTTAAAATTCAAAATCTTTTTAAAATCTTTTTAAAATCATTTCAAAATATTGTCAAAATCCTTTCAAATTATAATCGCGCCAACAGATGATTGACACGTGTTGTCATCATACGGAACGTCACATCCACATTCTCTCACCGTTTCACATTCCCTGTTTACATTACGCCGTTTCTTTTCTCAGTTATCTTACTTTGCGCAAAATTACCTTCAAGCTTTCGTGAATTCTTGCTCTATAGTGCTCTTTGTTTGCAAATTATTTACCTTTCAGGCGTCTTCTCGATCAAGTAACCATTTCGCAATGGCATCTTCATTCATCACCAATGCTCTGCAAGTCAACTTCGATTCCGTATTGGGGATTCAGGATAATGAGGGGATGGTACAGATGTTCCGAGCCCTAGAGGCCACTGGGCTTCGAGGTTTTCTAGTATGTCCCTCTGTAATTGTATGAGCAAGAATTAGAACAATTTTTTGACACCACTTTTGTGCAAAATGGTGATGTTGTCTGTGCTGTTTCCGGGAAGTTTTTAGCAATTTCTAAGACCAGGTTTGCAGGAGTCTTCAATTTTCCTACTGATGGATTAACCGATTCGTCTGAAGTACCGAACGATTTAGTATCGTAGGCGATATTTTTGTTCTCTAAATCGAGTGAGCCGGTTCAGTTCTCGTGCAAGAAGAGGCTGATGAAATATGAGTTTCGCTTGTTGAATGATATTTTGGCAAAGTCTATTACTGTCAAAGCTGGCTCGTTCAATGCTGTAACTCACGAAAGATTTCTGATGATGACTACGATACATTTTGGGATCAAGGTAAATTGGGGCAACATTTTTTTTGAGGTTTTGAAGGAGATGGCTGACAGAACAACCAAAAGAGCCAAGGGTTTTGCGGCTAAAATTTGTGCTCTTTTGAAAGGCGACCCCACGGTTACCTTGGGAGAGGGGAAAACTTTCCCTCCGTTGAAAATCATTTCTGCCAAGACGGTGAACACCTACATCGCCACGAACAAAATCATCGATGCTCGTGGAGAAACTGATGAACCTGAAGTAGCCAAGGTAGCGATTGTGAAGAAGTCCGTTGAAAATCATTTCTGCCAAGACGGTGAACACCTACATCGCCACGAACAAAATCATCGATGCTCGTGGAGAAACTGATGAACCTGAAGTAGCCAAGGTAGCGATTGTGAAGAAGAAGTCTGTGTCGAAAAAGAAATTTGCTTCGATTGCTGACAAGGATGCAGATCATGTACACGTGGAAGTAGTTGCTGAGAAGGCTGTGTCGAAAAAGCGACCAGCTGCTGTTTCTGAGGCAACTGTTGTAAAAAAGAAAAGGAAAACATCTAGGAAAGCAGTCTCCAAAGAAAAGGATCTGGCACTTATATCAGTGGCACAAGATGTTGAACCTATCTCCCTTGTGCCAGCTGAGCGTCCTCATGCTCAGAGCGAAAGGCACCAAAGAGAAAGCTAAGGATGACAGCTGGTTCTGATGATGAAATTGTTGAAAAGGAGCCAGCTGTGGAGGATGTTGTTGTGAAACAAAACGAAACGACGTCTGTTGATGACGTCGACACTATTATTGAAGAAGTGATTGCTGCAACTGCACGGTTAGAAACAGATGTGGTAGAACCAGATTTTTCCGAGGGCACAGCGATGGGAACAGTTTTGACAGATATGGAGGAAGACTCTGTGAAGAATAGGGAAACTGATTTTCAGTTTGTAGAGTCTGCAACTGAAAAGGATATTGATTCAGAGCCGGTGGCAGATGTGGGACAGCTTCCTTTAGATGAAGAGTCACTGTCCATAGATGACTTATTGAAGCGGATCCCTGGGGATATGATGCTTCCGTCAGTCTTTTCTGCTGACCCCGTGAAAATAAAATTAGCAATGGCATCTCAATTCCAGAAGTCGCGGACGGGGCTTGTCTCAAGGAAAATCTCCCAAAGATTGCTATAGCTGATAAGGGGAAGGCGCCCCTTGTCGAACCTGACACAATTAAAAGGCATCCAGCCCGTGATGTTTCACTTAATTTGCGGCGACATTGATTTTTTGGTTCAGTTGAGATAAAGGGTAATCGATGAAGTTTTTGCATTCTTTAGTTCTTTCAGTCTTCGACGTTTAGCGGTTCTGAAATCTCTTAATGGTATTGCTGCCAATGAGGAGAAAGTGTTAACGTGGGGTGAAACAGATTCCGTTCAAATTGCTCTTCAACGGAGATTGTATATCTTGCAAAGTACAGGGAGATGTTGCTGCGGAAGTTTTTGGAATCTCATCGAGCAAATTTCAGCTTTGGCCAACCTTGGTCGGCTATGGCTCTTCAAATCATCGATTTATTATCCACTGCTCATAATACTGCTGTGAAAGAGCTGCTGACACAGAAACAAGCGATCCAGCTTGAGTGGACAAGGCCGTGTTGTTCAATGCTGTTTGAAGGAGCTTTTGATCGTGGCTTTTATATTCCTAGGAATCATAAAACAATTTTTTCAACATGTTGGATTCGGAATTTGAGGTTTGTTGGAGGATCTTGGCTAGTGGAAGCCGGGTACGATCGCTGGGTAAGCAGTTGTGCAGCTCCTGTTTCTCATCTCTGGGAGCAGTTGCCTCCACGAATTTCACTAGACTCTCTCGCACCAATTAGCTTCTTCTATGAGCCAGTCCAATATCTGCATGATTCAACACCGCCTCCAGTTAAAACTTGGGGCTGGGCTCGTGTTTGTACATAGGTAACAAGATATTTTATGTTTGGCTGCTTGTTGCCGGTTGGCTCTCAAAATTTTTGTACAGATATCTTTCCGATTGGACCAGTTATGGGGGATGTTAGCATTCCGAGGAGAATAATAGACACTGTCTCATACCGTATCCAGATTATAGATGTTATCAGTGTACATTCTTCAGATTCCAGTTCTAGCTCGACCTCTTCAAGCCAAAGTCAGGTGGATTCTCATGTGAATAATTCTATGAATGAAGAGACTTCTGCCAATCAAATTGATTTTCTTGTTGACACTCCTGGAGATGGAGAGACTCCTGTTACTCAGATTTCTTTGCCAGCTGTTGATACTACTGATGTCACCGAATCTTTTTCACAGCTTCGAGCCTCCATTACTCGCCTTTCTGTTAATCAATTGAAGACTTCTAGCAAGATACGCGATCTCCAGAACCATATTTTGTTTAAGATCGAGAATCTTGAGAAAGCATTCAAAGAAGCTCTTTTTAATCAGGAACAAGTCTTTCGGAATCTCATGCAAAGCGCTCGACAGGAGGCCAAATTTCAACAAAATGCCCTGTCACTTGAGTTGCTTGAATTTAAGAAAGGGGTTGGTGCACAAAATGATATCCTGATATCTGATGTGACTGATATTCGTTCTCAGACTAAGGAATTCCAAGCTCTCAAGACAGATTTTACTGATTTCCAACAGAAAACAGAATCGGGCATTGCTCACGTTAGTTCTCAACTTTCGGAAATTATCGCCTACATTAATAGGGGTGGTAATGACAAAAAGAGGGAAGTGAGTAGCAGCCTTGGCCGAGGTCAGCCTGGAGATGGTGGTGGTAGTAGTAGTAGCAGGAGTGAGCCGTCAAGAAAAAGAGGAAGCAGTGGATCTAAGCAGAGGGATTGGAGATACTGGATAAATGGATAGATCTAGATTGATTGCAAGTTTTCAGTTTTTAGTCCTTTGTACAAATCTTTTGTACTGTGCCTCTTATTGAATCTATAGCAGAATTGGAGCAAGTTACTTTTGTTTCTTTTAAGTCAAAGGCTGCTAAGTTTTGTCATCACCAAAAAGGGGGAAATTGTTAAGATAAATTTTATAAGTTTTGGTGATAACAAAATAAGACTAAGAACTGATCTTAAGTATTCGCAGAGGATAACAGTAGGGAACATTTCGGATTCCGTGACGTCATGCCATTGAATTGAAGATTTCAGATTTGAGAGTTCTAAGCTAAGTTGCGTTGACATCTGAGTTGACTATTTGGGAATTGATCGGTTATCAAGTCAAGTATCCAGTTATCGGGTTGAGGCATTCAGATTAAAAGTCTTAAGATATCGGGTTACTTTGAGTTATCAGTGTTGTTTGTTATCCGGACAGTTGTTCAGATTTGAGGGTTTTCAGACTTGATTCAGAAGCTACAGTAAGAGATCTGTTTTAGAGCAAAGTACTTTAAGACTTGATTCAGAGGCTTCAGTAACAGATTCCGTTATATTGACTCAGGTGGTATTATTCATATTTGAGAGTATAAAATATAAACAGACTCTACACAAGTTACTTCAGATATCAGCAATTCAGATATCGTTACAGAGCAAGCAGAGTACATCAGATTTGAGGTTATCAGACTTGTTTGAATAAGACTTAGGAACAGTGTACTTTCAGATGTCGCTAACATTTCAGACATGACAAAGTTACCGAGATATTTCAGATATGATGGCAAAATGAAAAGAGAGTCTATATCACTTCACGTAAGGAAAATATTTCAGACTTCTCTATCAAAACAGAAGTGAGCCTCGAACCACTCCAAATGTTTTAAAAGGATTATTTGAGGAGAATCAAAGGTCATGATTTAATCGTATAAAAGCCTAGAATTAAGGAGACAGAATCAGAGCAATTTTGGGTAAAATTGCACAGTACACAGAGTGCTTGATACGATGATTACCAGATTTGGTATGTAAGTCAATTTAGCCCTAACAAGCGCAGTTTACCTTTTGCATGGTATTAATGGAGCATTAAAAGCTATGATACGATGAAGATATGCAAAGGAGCTTATCTCTACTGGCTACATTTATTGACCGTTGAAGACAAAGAGTATAAAAGGCTGAAAAATTAAAATGAAGAAGTCTTCTGCTCCTCTTCGCTATTAGTGACTCACGACATTTATTCTTTGTCATAAAAAATCTCTCAAAATATTCACTGGAACTTTTCATTGCAGAAATATTCTAAGTCCAGTATTACAACTTGAAGAACATTCAAGTTCAGCCTTCATAGTTCTTAACCTTCGAGTTATCTTCTGGTTTACATTTGTAAACAGTTCTTGTTGATAAAAGAACCAGAAGATTTACAGTGCTCAATAGTATCATATTTCATTGTAATATCCATTTTTGAGTCTATAACGAACTTGCTGTGTGAAGCAGTTCAAGAAATCAAGTTGTTTGTAATCAGCAGTGTATCTGCGTTAGTTGTAGATTGCTAGGAGTTCATCTTGAGCGAGGCTCGGTGACTGGGTGTAGACAGAAGCTGTGTGCATCAAATTATTCTAGTGGAACCTTCCTGTAAAGGAATAAGGGGAGACGTAGGATTTGATATCCGAACTTCCAGAAACAAATCTCTGAACTCTATACTTTTACTTATCGCATTTATTTACATTTGCACTGTTCACTGATTAATTGGCTTATTTCCGCACAACTACTGTTAGTCGAGAAATCAGATTTGGAACTGAGATACCTCAGATCTGTGTTACCAGATCTGAGCTCAGCAAGGCGCTTGTAAAATTTGTTTTAAGGTTTCGAAAATTAAAATCCAAGGAGTTCATTCAACCCCCCCCCCTTCTGAACTCCTAAACCTGTTTTCGATTCATATTGATCCTATCAGTGTGCTAGGTTTCAAGCTGATCCAAAACAGTCTCACTACATGGCTGTTAAACGCATTCTCAAATATTTAAAAGACACGCAGAACGTGGGTCTTTGGTATCCCAAAGACTCCAGCTTGAATTTAATTGGTTACAGTGATGCAAAATATGCAGGGTGTAAGATTGATCGCCGAAGCACAAGTGGAAATTGTCAATTTCTGGGTGATAGGCTTATTTCATGGTTCAGCAAGAAACAGACATCAATTACTACGTCCACCGCTGAGGCAGGGTACCTTGCAGCTGGTAGTTGTTGTTCTCAAATGCTATGGATTCAACAACAACTTCGGGACTACGACGTAGATGCACAAGAAGCCCCCATTTTCTATGACAACACTAGTGCGATTGCGATCACTCAGAACCCAGTACTGCATTCTAGAACAAAGCACATTGACATACGACATCACTTCATTCGAGACCATGTGCTCAAGAAGGACGTCCGGGTGAAGCATATGCCAACGGATCAGCAAGTATCTGATATCTTCACCAAACTTCTGTTGGACGCTAAGTTTTCTTACTTTAGAAACATTTTAGGTCTCCTTGACATGTAGTGATTGTGTTCTGTATGCATAAATTCAGGGGGACATAATAAGTCAAACAGATAACGAAACAGTCCGCTGGTTGTCTACGAGCTGGTATGTGATCTGGACCAGCTCGGGACACATATAGTGTGACGTTATCATGGGGTTTGTCTTATTAGTTTCCACGCTGATACATAAAATTGAACGGTCAAGGTTTGGGTATTTCTGAAACGTTTTTAAATCGGACGGTCATTTTTTATGGAATTTCAAAAGTCTTCTACATAAGATGATGACACGTGTCTAGTATAAACCCTTCTCTCTCCACGATTGTACATATATTGTTTACTTTACCTTTTACCATACACTTTCAAAAATTTTCGTGCAATCTTACTCTCTTGCGACTGAATCTATTATACTCTCGTGAAATAGTCCCTGTTTTCTCAAATTTCCAAATATTTTACTATCAGATATGGCCTCTTCTCTTTTCGTGAATACTTTGCAGGTGGAATTTGAATCTGTGCTCGCTATGGAGCACATCGAGATGACTCGTATGTTTCAATCTCTGGAAGATACCGGGCTAAAAGGGTTCTTGCAAGGTACCACATATGTATTAACTATTGAAACTTCTGATTCAGAGGCAACCATGGATGCTCCTCCAGTGCTCACTACAAAGAAGTGACGGACCAAGCAATCCAAGAAGATTTCTACAGTTGATGAACTTCATATGGAGACCCAATCTGGTCCGGTACCAGACATAGTCGCTGGAGGAGGGCATGAGAAAACACACTTTGAACAAGCTGAACGGATGAGTGGTGACTATCTGCATGAAGAAAATCCGGGTGTGCTACCCAGACAGACCACGGAGGTCTAAATGAAATTGCGTTTACTTGCTCAGTACGAGCAGGAAGGACCTACCGGCGGATGTCCCGATGGAGAAACCTTTGAGATTGTAAACTGGGTCGACAACGCTGACAGAGCCGAGAAGGAAACTGACAATGTTTAGAGGGCTATTTTTATACGATCTGGTCACGAGCTTCCAGCTCAGCTGACCATGACGTACACTGGGCAGGGTATCTTCGAACCTATCCAGATTCGAGAAATCAACTGGTTAACTCACTTTTTGCCTAAGATCGCTCCTTCGGATAAAGGAAAAGGGAAGCTGGATGAGGTCGCCAGACCCAATCCTGTTGAGGAGAACTGCCAGATAGTGCTACATTGGGACGATGTATGCGCACGAATGGACACCTTTGATGAATGGATGCATTTCCTAAAGGAGGTACGAATCAAAGAAGTTTCATCCTTTGATCATTTGATTCAAATTGAATAACAATTGTTGCGTTGGGCGAAGACAGACCAAGTCTCAAAATTGTTTGAGCGACGATCGCTCATCATGTTCAAGCTCTATGAACTAGAAGTGCAAAAGAGAATTGCAGAGCACGTTGCTAATTTCAAGCCAACAGAGCCTTCTATGAATCATGACTACATGGGCATTCGGTTTCTCTCTAAGGAGCTTCGAGAAATTGCAGGGCTACACAGGGCTCAACGAATACTCGCTGGTCTTCCTATTGAAGCTCCGAAATCTTCAATAGCAGTCGATGATGTTGGCTCAAACACCTTACAGCTTACTTGGTCTTCGATTGCACAATCACAATTCCAGCTCTTGAATTTTACACTTAGAAAGAACATGAGCAGGAGGTAAACAGGAAATTATCTCAACAGGATGAGCGCATTGAAGAAATTGTCCGGACAGCGGAAAATGTGGATGGCACAGAGACTGATAGCGAGCATGGGCAACTGGATCCTGATGAACAGCATCTGGATCAAGGTCATGAGAACCAGGATGAGGCACCAACTCAACAACATGATCTTCAGACTCAAGAACAAGACCAGCCGGCTACTGAGGATACTCAACGGACCCTGGAGCACCAGGCTCCTGCGGACGAGGACGAGTCTCAAACGCCCTCAAGTTTTGGTTCTTCTGTGCGTTTCTCTACCCACAATGAGGACAGCATAGATCGTCTTGGTCCCTATGATGATCCCAGTCTATCTGTAATTCCTACTCTCTCTGGACATTTTCCGGCTTACAATGATGCCACTGTATATAGTTTGGGTCCCAATCCTTTTTCAACAGCGAATAAAAGTACGGATCATCAGGGTCCATATTCATCTGAGCTATAGGTAGTTACATACAGAACAACATAATATTTTTGACAGCGGGGTTCAAGCAAAACCAGCTTCTTCAGCTGCTCCGGAATCCTTAGATCCTCCCATTCTGAAATATATGGACACTACTACTCAGACTCTCACAACTATGGCAGATGCCGTATCCTCCCTTGATGTGATGTCTGCACGTATGAGAGATGATACGAACCTTACACGGCATCATACTACACAACTCAGGAACCAGCTCACAAGTGCAGTAGACGGGCTGAAGATAAAAATTGATGTTCTTGAGGCTACTCTATCCCGTAAGATGGCCGACAGCCAAAAATTTTTGCTGTGCTAGAAGCTACTATGGTTAAAAATTACGCAGATAGCCAACATCAATTAGTGGATGAGCTTGCCTTAGTAAAATCTCACTCGCTAAATTGATCGACTGCATAAAGGAGCTACGGGAGCTACGTGATGACAAAAAGGGGGAAAGTGGTCCCAGAAGCAAAAAGAATGAAGATCCTAGAAGCAGACAAGGTGAAGGCCAAAGTAGTATACGTGGTAGAGGACCAAGTCCAAGATAAGGAAGAGGACCAAGTCCAGGAAGATATAGACCGGGTGAAGATAGTGAAAGATTTAAGTTCAGTAAATGATTCTAGAGCAAGAGCGGTTTTTGATTTGGAATAAGCTAACCCTCTCATTGTAAATTGGTTAAATGTTTTATAATAAATCTCTTTTTATTACCAGGGTTTTGTCATCACCAAAAAGGGGGAAATTATTAGGATGAATTTCAGAAGTTCTGGTGATGAAAAATAGACGAGAAAATAAAATCCATAAAAGAGATAAATTGGACCAAAGTGACAAGATCTGGATGAAGCTTACTAAGTAGGACGTAGAAACCAGATCGGAGTATAATCAAGTTGGTCAAGGAAAAAACAGCTCAGAGCATTGAGGACAAACCAGCGGAGTATAATCAAGTTGGTCAAGGAAAAACAGCTCAGAGCATTGAGGACAAACCAGCAAAGGGAGTCTGGTCAAGCTGGTTTAGGATATCAAGATGTGCTGGATTTAAGAACAAACCATCTCAGGAATTTTAAGGTGTGCTGATAGACCAGCTGGATATCAAGTCTTGCAAATACCAGTTCAAAGACGCCTAGCCAGATAAATTGAGAAAGATCAAAGATCAAAAAGCACTGAATCAAATAGCTAAAAACTAGTGGTTTACGGTTTTGGGAACAGCTCGCAAATAACAAGAACAGCTGGAGTAATGAGTAACCAGCTGGAAGACTAGTTAAGAAAACCAGCTCAAAGCAGCTCAACTCTCTGGAACCAGATCGTGAGGCCAGCTAAGTTAAAGGAAACTTAGCAATATGTCTTTTGGAATGTTTGAATCCCGTACAACTTGATTTGAAACATTCGATATCTCTGCAGTGATGTGTAGTCGTTGGAACTACTTTGAGCTAAAATCAGATACGTAGAGATACGGTACAAACTGAAGACGGCGCAGAGTTGCTAAAAAGGGCAATGCATTAATGGAGCTGTACTTTCATAGTACATGCATTTAAGGCGTCGCAAGAGATTCAATTTGGATGCATACAATGTGTCTACTGGCTACATTTATTACCGTTGTACCAAAGAGTATATATAGAGGAGAAGATCAGATGTGAAAGGTAACGCAACAGACAACAATCAATTGAAAGCACAAGCTAACAAAAACCTTCACAAGCACAAGCAAAGTTCATCTTGAACCAGCTTGCACAAGTGACACACGCACATATTGCTTACTTCATTCTCTGTGTCACAAACTCTTCTATTACACACTCTGTATCATTGAACATTTGTTATAAAGCATAAACAGAGAGTGTCGAAGTGCTAGAGTAGCACGACCAGCTTAGAGCTGAGATTGTTGTATTGCGAACCAGATTGCGGGTCTGCGTTTCGTTGGTTGTTTGCTAGGAGTTCTCGTGGCTGCTGGTTGCGAGAGTGGGTTTGTACAAAGAGTTGTATAAATAAAAGCCTTCTAGTGTAAACCTTCCCAGTGAGGAAGAATGGGAGACGTAGGAGAATTTGCTCCGAACTTCCAGAAACAAATATCTCGTCTCTACAACTTTTACATTCATGCACTTGATTAAATTGTTCAACTGATTGAATCGTGTTCTTTCCGCATAAAAATCATTTTAGTACACGAGACAAGGGTAGATACTGAGAACCTTAATAGCTGATAACTCGACTGGAATTTTGCTTCAAATCTGTAAAACTTTTCGAAATAACTTTCAAACAAAAATCAGCAAAGGAGTTCATTCACCCTCCCTGAGCTCCCGAGCTTGCTTTTCGATCCTAACACAATGCGATTGTTTATCCATTTAAGTTTTTCTTTGCTATTTCTGTATTGTTTGTTAGCACAAAATATGGTAAATACAGTACCTACATTTAGCAATTGGTTGATGTGTTCATGAGTGCTTCAATAGTTTCTGTTGTTTTCAAATTATTTCTTTAAACCAATTTTCGATTTTGGATCATAATATTGGTGAAGAAAAGACTACTCCAGAATAGTGCAAATGAACGAATAGTTGGAAGCTTATATTTAGTTAATCTTTTATAGATCTTGTAATTGTTAAAACTGATGTGATGCATCTATAGTTTCACTTGTTGTCCAGCCTTTCGTGTTTGTTTACATTTTGCAATTACGGACTCATTTGGGTGATTCTTATTGTGTCTTCTTCCTCTTCACGCATTTCCTGGTTTGATTGTGTTCAGCTTTGTGTGGGACAATCCACTTTGACTCGTTTTTATAGTTTACACACTTTTGTATTGCCGCTTCTTACTGTTGTATTTATGTTAATGCACTTTCTAATGATACGTAAACATGGTATATCTGGTCCTTTATAGAGAAGATATCTACTAGATATTTGTAATCAATAATTCACTTAGAGGAGGAATATTAAGATTTTATTGCTACAAGCCTTTGGTGTACATTTTACATTTACAGACTCATTTGGGTGATTCTTACTGTGTCTTCTCCCTCTTCACACATTTCCTGATTTATTTTTTTTGCCCAGCCTTTGGTGTCTCTTTATATTTTGCAATTATGGACTCCTTTGGGGATTCTTACTGTGAAACCGATGCAAAAATTTCAAATAATTAAACTAGGAAGGTGCAAATTGTAACAATATAACTTAAATCTGGGTTGATTTGCAACTTCTTTAAAATTTCAGATCGTATACTGTATGAGAACAGATACTGTAGTTTGTAAACGAAATACTTAACTACGGAATTCATATATATAAACAAAGATACCAATTCACGCAGATTACATTGAATAACGATGAAGTAATCTGAACTGATCAAAACTCAGTATCTTAACGTTTATACAACACAAAAAGAGTGAACACTGAAAGTAGCACGGAAACTAATGTCCACGATAAACACAGGGGTCTAGTACAGCTCGCACCATCCAGTTCCACTAATTCTTATCACCTGCACTCAAGAAAACTAGTGAGTCTAGGGGCTCAATAAATAAAATCTGGAATAACTAAGACAGTCAATAGAAACAACAATAGCTTTAACTGAACTGAAAACTCGTAAGCTGATCAATAGAATACTGTAAATTGATAAATTGGTACGGCGAAAGTGGGAAAGCATAATCTGCACATTTTTTAAACATTTAAAACATTTACTGCATTTAAAAATGAGTAACTTAAACATTTCTTTGATTTGTAGTTGAACCACCTTGTATTTTGTTCTTATTTTCTATCGAATTATGGCTTAGACACCTGTACATAGGCAAGGTCGTTAGATCAAACTGTCATCTGAATCAGGAACTGGGGAATAAATCCCATCTATTGCTATGAAGGGTGTATAGTTCGTCAACCATAACATAATCCCTTCCAGTTTGAAGGGGCACACTGGTTCGTCAGCCAGCGTCCTCACCTTTCCTTTGCTGACCATCTGTTATCTTTACCATAATCTCTTAAATATGAAATTTACTTCCTTTAAACTTTCTGTACTATCTTTACTTTCTTCTTTCATGTATGGTTTGCTGCTTTAAAACTCTTTTGATGTTCGTAAACTATTGGAATTTCAATTGAAGAAGAAAACTGGAACCAGCTCGGGCTGTTGAAACGAATAGTGAACAGCTGAGCTCTAAGCTGGTGAACTATTTCTCAAATTTGTATATAACTACGAACTGAATAAAGTTATACCTTCGAATCAAAGCTTGAAGAAACGAAGAATTTAACTTAGAGTTTCTGCATCAGTCCAGAATGGACCTAAGCTGGATCAGTTTGGAATGTTACCGGCACACAAGCGTACCAGCTCGGTATAGAAAACCACCTCTGGGCTGTTTGGTCAAATAAATTCAACTCAGATCGAACAACCAAACTATGAGAAGACTGAACAAAGAAATCTGATTTCAAATGAACTTGGATAATGAAGCAAGACCGCAAGTTAATTGACCACAAAAAATCAGATTGCAAGTGGACTGGGCTGTGAGACCAGCTCGCGACTTAGAAACCAGATCGAGAATTTAGCTCAAGGTAAATAGCAGTTTAGAAGTTTTTCTTAGTCGGAAGAAATCAAAAATATCTAAGGGAAATTCCGAAAACAAAAACATGTAAGCTGCTTTAAGCTACTTGTAAGCTCCTCAGAAAACTCCTGAAGAAACAGAGACAAACATCAAAAAATCTTCTAACATCTCTTCTGCATCAAAATATAGCAAACCAGCACCTTCTGTAGAAAACATCATATTTTCTGCTGTGTTTGAAAGCTTTAAAGAACACGTTTCTCAAACTTCTAAAAACATACAAACATGCAAACAAAAACAATATATGCTTTCAAGAGTACAGCAAGAAACATAGTTTACTTGCCTTAACAGCGACAACGATTATATAGAACTTATCTGGCCTGAATAAACACACAAACCCGATCAATTCCTTTGAAAAGCTTTAAAAACTTTGTCTGGTTTCTTGCAGAGATCACCGCTTTTGAAGTATTTGGTTTGTGAATGAAAGTGCATGGCACCTTTGGAAAGCTTTTATATGAAATCTAAGAGTGAAAACACGTTTTAATTAAAGTGTTATTACTTTTAAAAAGTTCTACTCTTATTAAAAATATGTAGATGTACAAACCGAACTAATTGGTTAAAAGATGAAATAAACAGGGCTTGTATGGATTGTCTGGACAACTCTTGCAACCGCGTCTCTAATTTGGATAACTAGCTCAGACGAAAGTTGATTAAAAATAGAATTTCAAATAGATCTCTCAATACTTTAAACTTTACATTTGTGAGTTTATGGATTTCCGAGCGTTACACTTACTGTGCCTTCTTCCTCTTCATGCAATTTCTGGTTTCAATTTGTTCCCTATGGTGTGTGTTTACATTTTGCAGTTACGCACTTATTCTGGTGCTTCTTACTGTTGTAGTGAGGGACGTTACTGGGTTTATTGTCATTCGCATCATCCAACAAAAATTTATGTTCCTTTCAGTTGTCCAATAAACATGGTCCGAAGTCCTTCAATCTTCTCTCCCAAAAGGTCTAACAATACCATATACAAATACCATTTGTTCTTCTCTATCCGACTTAAGCGTTGCATGTGTTAGGACAAATTCATGTGAATCTATCACATTCCTCCTTCATTGCTAGTGGTCCCATTGTGAATTGTGATATTATACATTAATAAAAAGTTCGTTCTCTATCAACCAGGCTGTTATTCAATGTTCGCAGATCTAAACTCACCTTTACAAATCTTATAATTTTCTTTCCTATAAACAGACTGTTATTCGAAGGTCGTTGTTCTAAAAGAACCGATAATATGCCGCCCCTCCATCCCATGGTATTTTTAATGATAAGTTGTTACAACTCCCAAAGTTTGAAAAAAAATCGTTGTCCAATGATTTTGATGCTTAAAATGTCTTTTGATCCCGACCTAAAAGATTTTTCTACACGCCTTAGGACCTAACGAGCTTTCTCTTGTGAATCCTAAACATTGTCCTACACTCAAAATCAAACGTCAGTGGACGTCGGGAGTTGTCCCTGAAGTATAATACCCACTGGGCACAAGTATTAAAGCTCTTTGATCTGATCGAGGTGGGAAATACTTAAGAACAGAGGTTTTGATTATCCTGAAGATAATAAGATGCTCTCTCAGTTAACACCTCCAGGGACACAACTCCAAAATGGTGTAGCGGAGCATCATAATCGAACCATGTTGGACATGGTTCGATCTGTGATGAGCTTTACTGAGCTTCCACCCACGTTTTGGGGGAAATGCTCTAGAAACAACGGTATTTGTTGAATAATGTCCGCATTAAATCAGTGGAAAAAACTCCATATAAGATATGGATAAGCAAACCACCCAGGTACTCGCATTTGAAAATATGAGGATGTCTTGCTTACGTGAAGCAGACGGTGGGAGATAAGCTGGATAATTGATCCATCTTATGTTACTTCGTGGGCTATTCAAAGAACTCATTTGAATACTATTTCCCCACATAAATAAAAGTGTTTGTTTCCAAAAATCCCACCTTCTTGGAGAAGAAATTTCTACTGGATAGAAAAGACAAGATGATAGAACTCGAAGAAATCAACTCGAAGCGAGTATTGTACCATCCACACGTCAAGAAACAATCATTAAGGTGCACACTCTTAGGTGAGCTACCTGGCCGTCTCAATGAAATTAATGGAGGTTATTATTGTTGGTAGTAATGAGTTGGCACACCTCCATTCATTTCACTGATAGTTCGGGAGCTACCTGGCCATCTCAATGCGTTAATCATGAGTATGCGACTCAATACACCACTCCACGATACCACAAAAAAATTAGAAGGTCAAATCAACAGTAACCAAAGGAGTCAAGGCTCAACATGGTTGCATATGCCCAATACTTGTGTTGAAGAATTTAAGTTTTGGTGAAGACAAAAAGAGATTAATCAATCAGCTCAGAGAATAATCGATCAGATCAAGACGGAGCTTACTGCGTTGATTATTCAGACCAAATCGGAGTTAAGCTGGTTAAGGACAAACCAGCTCAAGGACTCTAGAACTAAGCTAAGCTAGTTAAGGCCAAACCAGCTCATAGACTTTAGATCATAACCAAGCTGGTTAAGGACAAACCAGCTCAGTGATTTCAGAACGGAACTAAGCTGGTTAAAGCAAACCAGCTCAGGGATTTTAACCCTTACTGCGTTGATTATTCAGACCAAATCGGAGTTAAGCTGGTTAAGGACAAACCAGCTCAAGGACTCTAGAACTAAGCTAAGCTAGTTAAGGCCAAACCAGCTCATAGACTTTAGATCATAACCAAGCTGGTTAAGGACAAACCAGCTCAGTGATTTCAGAACGGAACTAAGCTGGTTAAGACAAACCAGCTCAGGGATTTTAACTAATCTGTTGAAACGTACTAAACCTCTAAAAAATTTTTTTTTTGAAAGCAGATGTGGAATAAACATTTTATAAAAGCTAGAAATAAAACATAATTTAGAGCATTTAAAGAAAAATATAACTGAGATATTCTTAAGTCTGGTAACTCGGACTTAAGTTAAGCAAAAAGCTTGCAAAACATTTTAAAAGAATTTTCGAAAATCGAAGGAGTTCATTCAACCCCCCCCCCCTTCCTCGCCCCGATTTATTTAGTTTACTGTTCACAAATCTATCGGTCATTTTCCGCACATATATTGTTGGCCGAGAAGTTTGAATATAACTGAGATATTCTTAAGTCTGGTAACTCGGACTTAAGTTAAGCAAAAAGCTTGCAAAACATTTTAAAAGAATTTTCGAAAATCGAAGGAGTTCATTCAACCCCCCCCCCTTCTGAACTCCTATTTACTTAGTGATCCTATTTCTGGGACCATCACTAGAGATCTGTTTTCAACTGAGTACGGTGGAATGTATGCTAAAAGATGAAAGCATTTAATGAAGACGTACGTGAACAATACATGCATTAAAGACTCCGCAGACAACTCATTTGGATCTATACGACATGTCTACTGGTAACATTTATTACCGTTGATCCAAAGAGTATAAATTGGAGAAGCAAATCAGTTCGGAGATACACGAAACAACAACACAAGTGAACAACAACGAGTTACAACTACGATTCACAACGATCATCCTGCTCACTACGAACTTACTCTAAAAAGCCTAGAATTCATTTTCTAAGTCGTAGATTCACTTTGTAGTATTGAGCTTACTTTGTAAATCAAAAACAGAGAGTTGAGAGCTAGAAAAGCTAAAACAGCTTAGAGCTATAATTTGTATTCCAGAACAGATCGCGAGGCTGTTTTTGTTGTAAGGGTGCTAGGAGTTCTTGCAGCTGCTGTCTATCGGACTGGATTATAGCAGGAGCTTTTGTAACCAAATCTTTTAGTGGAACTCCTTCCAGTTTGGAAGAAGGGGAGACGGTAGGAGTTTAATCTCCGAACTTCCATAAACAAATCCTATCTCTTTTATTTACAGCTTTCAGTTTTTTATTTTATCTGTTCACTGGTGAATCGAGTTACTTCCGCACAATTATCTTTGTTACTCGAGACAAAAGATTACACTGAGAAAGTTTCGAGCTGGTAACTCATCTCAGAGACAAGCCGAGAGCTTGCAAAATAATTTTTACGAAAAGAGTTAACAAAATCAAAAGGAGTTCATTCATCCCCCTCCCCTTCCCGCCCCCCTCTGAACTCGTGAGCTGTTTTTTAACCCATTTTCGATCCTAACACTATGATATACAAATAACTCCACACAATCATCTAACATAAGCAGGCAAAAGCACGTAGAATTCGAAGTATATAAACAACCCCTATAAGCTGTAAGTATGTGTTCATACGTACCTCGAAATATTTGATGAAATACCTCAATACAGCACATGCCGTCGAAATAGACTACAAACACAGTCACTAGAGGCAATTGGTGGCTGCGATGGAACAATGATAGCGACGATGTGACGGCGATGGCGGCATGAAAAAAATCCCAAAAAATTCACTAGAACATCGGGAATTAATAAAAAATGTCCAAGAAACATCCTACAACCCAAAAATAATCCAAAATAGGCTTCAAAATCTCGAAAAATCCTGAAAATCGTTCGGGTTAGTCGAAAATGGCCGATAAGTTTGAATGCCCATAACTCGCTCAATTCAACACCAAAATTAATGATTCTTGTCTCAAAATAAAGCTGAGGAGAAGAGCTACAAATTATAACAAACGAAAACCAAAATGGCGACGACAATCGGCAAAAAATCGTGCGCCTCCTCCACCACCGATCTCCCTCCTCTAGCCACCTCAGGCAGTGAAACTGGTTAATGTCGAAATTGAAGAGATGAACACAATGGTACCAACGGCGATTTGATTGGGTTTGACGTTCACCGACAAGCGTGATATGAAGTTTTTGGTCGGTGTGTGTTTTGCACGAATCAGTGTGTGCTTTAGTTTATATATATTTTCAGCTCCCAAAAAGTAACTCAGGTCAAAAAGCCCGTTTTGGTGTAGTTCTAGCACTTTTGTGCTATTTTGACTATAATATGTATTTTATGTCATCTCATACTCGAACTCCGAAAAATATATAGTTATTATTTTATTTTCGCACATTAAAATAATTAAATATTAATTCTAACCAAATAATCGTATAATTAATATCATGTCCTCACAAATATAGTCCGGATCTTTCCTCTTTTTCAACTTGTTTGTTCTTTTCTGAACAATTTTCATAATAGATGATTTTGAATTCTTAACAATCTCTTTTCCTTTTTCCATTGTCACTACTTACATCACTGTCTCCAACATTTGTGTTCATTTACACTTCATCGACAACTACCTAAAAAAGCACTTGCAAGTACCATCAAAACACTCATTCAAAAACCCTTTGCAGTCCCGATGGCATTCCCCAAGTTTTGCTGTTTTGCATATAAAAAATTGATACGGATAGCTATAAATGTCATCAATTTAAAAAAAAAAAATCAAAAACAAAAGATGAG
Organism: Dorcoceras hygrometricum; assembly: GCA_001598015.1. NCBI lineage: Eukaryota > Viridiplantae > Streptophyta > Magnoliopsida > Lamiales > Gesneriaceae > Dorcoceras > Dorcoceras hygrometricum. Next base: position 341,707 of record KQ996414.1, read on the forward strand.
GGTATATGACAACATACTAATAACACTATGTACTTAGCCATAAGAATACATGACACACACATCCTCGCATACACAGAAGTGCGTATAATCACACAATTATGAGATGATATAACACTAACCATGACAAAATCACGAACCTGAAAGACATGGATGGTCGAATTTTCAATCCATATGCAGCGAACTGCACTGGCACCTTCAAGGAAAAATGACAAAAGAACTTGACCCCCGAATGATCACTTCAATGTCAGACATTACACATCAAACAACCCACAAAAAGGGTTCATGATTTAAGTATAAAGATTTAAAAGTCTATCGAATACAAAGATAGGGAAAAACCGTTATCTTCTCAAAAGGGTTCCCACAAACCTCATCTTTGTACCTATTCCTCGACGGATTGTTGCAGTCGATCCATGGTGGAGGAGGCGTATACTTGTGTAGAATGGAGTAATTATTTGTTTCTTTACCCTTTATGATTATTTATTGTTATAGGCTGCAAAAGATCTTTCATTCACCTGTTTCTTACTTATAAAAAGTGCAGCTTGGTAAAATTTTTATATATAGGGAGGTAGAACAAAAATTGTGCTCATATCAAGTGCCTATTACAAAAATAATTAAATGGGACTGAAGTTTGATAGAAATTGGTGCAAAGGTGTTTTCTTCTCATTTCTCCTTGCATCAATTACAAATAATCCCTTTGTTATTCATTTAATAATGGAGGTCAACAAAATAATTATGCAATATTCGAAGGACCCGACCTGCAAATTATTCTCACCTACTGACCTACAGAATAGAAGCCCCAGCTCCGAAGGCATCGCTATGCTACGCTACATTTCGCAACCACTTCGCTATCGAAGAAAGGCGCTGAATTTCTTTTCCTCAGGTATTTTTTTTCATTCTTGTCAATTTGGGAATTCTATTGTTATTCCTGTTATCCAGTAATCCGAGTAATTAATTGTTTATATTAGTTCTTCATCGATGTTTATTTGGAGCTGTTGTGTATTTTAATCGACACAAGTGTTTGTTGATCAGTTCTGTGACTAGCTTGTTCTAAGTAGTTTTCTAGTAATTGTTAATTTATGATTTTTCTGATCAACTTTGCACAAAGATTCTCGCTTTTCTGTTTAATTGAATCAATGTGCTACCTTCATCACTTTCATATTTTTTTTTTTTTTTCAGTTTTTTGGATTTCACGGACAGAAATGATGGGTTTTGGGTGTTTGGGCGAAGGATCAGGAGATAATTCTTCATTATCAATCTCAAATTTGTCAGCTCTAGCGCCTCCCTTTACTGTTGATCGATTGAATTCGAACCCTATGTTCAGTTCAAACCCTGTTTTGAATTACTCAGAATTGTCTTATGCTGTTGAACCCTATAGTCATACTAGCCAATTTGCCAGCCCTTCAGCCCCTGGACATGAGCTGGATATCCATCCCACTGAGACAACAAGAATACCATTAAATGATTACCACATCTCAGACCCGATATATCTTGGTTCATCTGGTGTCCGTTGGTCTGACAGTGCATTTGTTTACGGTGGTGGCGTGAAGCCTTACTATTCTCCTAGTGTCCCTCCTATGACTGCTGAAGGAAGCACTATCAATGAGTATGATGGGCGAAGTAGCAATGCAATTTCTCCTTCTGGACTGTCTGTATCATCCCAACTTGGTTATAATCAAAGCTTGTACGATTTGGAGTATGGACCTCAATGGGCCGATAATGTTGGATCCAGTGATGGTACACGGATCAAAACAGTAGGACTTGGTGGAGATTTCTCTTCAAAGAATGTGAATGTCGGTAGTTCACACAGTTACAAATTTCAAGTGAGCCAAGGTATGCATTTTACCTTCTGCCGAATGTGGTCTCTCTCTGTGTGTGTTTACTTATGAATGTGGGGGTTTGTGGATGTAATATGAGCTTCTCTCTCTGTGTGTGTTTACTTATGAATGTGGGGGTTGTGGATGTAATATGAGCTTCTTTGCTATAATTCAGGAATATATGACATTCCATTCAGCGAAAAATCTCAAGAAGTGTCTGGTGTTGCTTGCGGAAATTTGAACAGAGTTTCTGACAGTGAAGTGTATAGTGGACTTGCACTGGGGATTTTGGAAGATAGATTTCTTGAGCAAAATGCTGACCTGCTTCCGTACAATTGCAGTAAACCATGTATTGCGGTATCTGGTTCTATCTTTTCGGAATCATATTCTTTGGGCCCATCTTATGAAATGCACCAGAATGTCTCTGACTTTCAGAACTTATGCAGTCCAAATGGAAATTATGTTTTGCCTTTTGATCCTTCCTGCCCTAGTTCTGCATCAGTTATGAGACCTTCCCCGGAAGTGGTTAATAGGCTGCCACCTTCTGTCAATGATTTTTCGGGAAATGATGTTTCTTCTTATAGAACCACCCACACTGATAATGTTGCAGTTGCAGAATTTGAACAGCCTGGTCCTTCAAAGAGAAATGATTCTTTCCCGATTCCAAGCTATTATGTTAAAGAGAATTTCCTTTTACCTGCTCCAGGGAAAGAATTGACTAGTCCTGTGCAATCTATGAATAATTTTTCTCGCGAATTCAAAGCAAGAGTTGGATCTCAGTTACCAGATATAAATGTTTCAAGTGGCTTTTCGAAGTCTTTTGATAGTAATCAGGTAGTGTATTCTGCCGCGGGTTCTTCATATTTTGTTGATCATTGCAACCATTCTGTGGATTCACCGTGTTGGAAAGGAGCACCTTCTTCTTTATTTTCTGCATTTGATATTGGACCTAGAGACTCTCTTAATAAGAATTTGGATCAATATTATGGCATTGATCACAGAGAGCATCAAAATTTCCACTCTTTGTGCGATTCTACAAGAGCTTTTTCGAAAAAGGGTGGTGAAGGCAACATTAATGATAACACTAGCTGTGGAAAAAATAGTGCGAACTCTTTAGAAAGAACCCTTTATGCTAATTCCTTGAATAGAGAACAAAATTTATCAGATGGTGCAAATTCCTTTGTTGGGACCTCAACTATGATGAGCGGTGAAGGAATTAAGATAAGCAATCAACCAATTTTCCATAATGAACCTAGCCAACCAAGGAACTCCGAGAGCAGTTTTGATGTGAATTTCCTAGGCACAAAACATTTGAAGGTTGAAGAGTATGCTGGGCTGAGTCTCAATGACATCTCTGAAGGTGGCTCAGTGGCAGTTTGTGCAGCAGAGAAGCTTCTAGCTTCACCTTCTTCTCAAGAAGCTGGATATGAGCGTGCAAAACCTTTACCAGATACAAAATTTGATGTTCAGACGATGATAAAGGCGACACGTAATCTTTCGGAGTTGCTTCTGTGTCACCTTTCGTGTGATGCCTGTTGTGCCCTTGAAGAAAGAGATATGGAGATTATCAAGAGTACAATTAGCAATCTCGATGCATGCATGAGATATAATACCGACCAGGAAACATATGAACCCAAATTAAAGAAGTGTATCCGAGATACCTCAATAATCATTGAGGAGTCTCATTGCATGGTAATCTCATTCTCATTTAAGGACTTGCTATAAACTGTCCAAAGAGAAGCGATTTTCCTTTTAGGATTTTATTGTTGTGCACTGTTTCTATTCCTCTATTCTTCTAATATTCTCCGCTGCATGGATTTTACCAGCATTGTTTGTATTGTTGACAGAGTACCGTTAGTCATGTTTTAGGTCTGCATATGATAGAAAAAATATCTTCTTGTTGTATTGATATTTATTCTCATTATGATGTTTCTCTTCAGGATAAGATTTCCGACGGGCCCTCTATGACAAATGAAACCTTTAACTGTCATGCCCAGCCTAAGTATAAGCACAAGGTTGAAGGGAAGAAAATTGAATCACCAGTTTCTTCACCATTGAGGAGAGGAGAAAGTATAAAAGGAAATGATGATGTGACCAAGGTATGCTATCTTTTACAAGTTTTGGGTTTGAAAGTATAATATGTGTCAAGTCACTGCTGCAAATAGGATGGAGCAGGAAATCCTGTGTAATATGTATTTTATAACTATGGGTTACGGTTTGCAGTCTATAAAAGAGATCCTTGAAGAGAATTTTCACATCAATGAAGAAATTTCCTCACAAGCACTTCTCTTTAAGAACTTGTGGCTCCAGGCAGAAGCTAATCTATGCTCCATTGGTTATAAAGCTCGTTTTGACAAAATGAAGGTTGAGATGGCTAAAATTGAAGATTACAGTTTTAAAGGTTACATTTACATTCTGATTGAATATTAGATGCCTTTTTGTGTTTATCAATCTTTCTTTGTTTTTTTAATGATGCTTTTTATCAATCTTGGTTATTATTTTTCGCAGAAATTGAGGATGTTACAGAAATTAAGTCGAAAATTCAATCTATACCTGATCCAAACACAGATTCGAAGCTGGGCTCCACGCATGGTGGAACTGGTAAAGGTCCTTCCTTAAAGAATTCGTTCATTTCTAGCTCGGCGGAGAATGCTAATGAAGTCGAGGCATCCATCATGGCCAGATTCAAAATCTTGAAATCTCGGGGGGATGTTATTGAGTCAATAAATATGGACAAAAAACGACAGCCGGGGATGGATGATGTTGAGCATGCAGGATCTATCCTGGAGAGATTTAATATCTTGAAATCACGAGAGAATGATCTGAGATCTACTAAAATGGGGATGGGCCAACAACCTGAGATGGCCGACTGTGATGATTTAGAACCCATCCGGATGAGATCAAATGACATGAAACCGCGAGAGGACAATCTCACACCTACTAATAAAGAAAAGGAACCACAATCTGAGATTGCAAACGATGAGCATACTGGATCTGTCATGGCCAGATTCAATATCTTGCAATCCCGAGAGGGTAGCGTAATAATGTATGTGAAAGAGGAGCAACCGGCTGATGTGGCTGATGTTGAGTTTTCTGGTAAGAAAATCGTTACAACAGTCAAGAATGATCAATCGGAGGCTGACGTCCACTCGTCTCCAAAACCTCGTAAAACTGGAAGTCTCAGTGAACGCGAATTTGGGTCAAAGTTACATGATTGTGGTTACAACTCTCCAAAAGAACTTCATTTTTCTGTGCCCAGTGCTCCAACGGCGCATACATCGCACAACGGAAAGGTGACGAATCAATGTCTGAGTAGGCTACATGATAGCAGCTTATCTTCAGATTGGGAACATGTTCAGAAAGATGATTTAGCATGGAAAAACATGTAATAGTCGGTTTCGGTTTCGTAATTCTGAGGAAGCATGACATTGTCTTTGGTGAAATGTATTGGTAATGATTTGGATGAAGGAACTTGTACAATTAGGACCAGAGGAGCTTGTAAGTAAGATGGACGAAATCTCTCCTTTCTTTGTTTTTAAAGTAATGGCATGCATTAAAACGAATTAACCACAGCGTGGATAAAGGCAGGGGCGGAGCCCGGAGTACTTACTTATACTGGGGACCAATATTGAACGTCAGAGAAAATTTCTCAGGTTTAAACTTTAATACTTATAACAATAAAGTTGAAATATGTTAGATTTAAATCAAATAACACATCTTATAATAATATGTTAGATTTAAATCAAATAACACATCTTATAATACGTCCTATTAAATACATTATATTTATAATATCTGTCATAAAACGAATTCTAAAATACATATTTACTTTCTGAATGCAACTATTAGAATTTACCACGATTTCTCGCATATCACAAAAACCATCTATAATACCTTTCTATTAGTACCACCGGGAAGAATTAAAAGAGATAAGATGTTGGTGGTTAGTCGGCATTTGACTCGTAATTGATAGTTTCTGATTAATGGAGATGGCTTCAAGCCTTCACTAGTAGCATGGCACATGAACTCGAGCGAAAGAGAACTTCAACTCTAAGACAAGTGGGGAATCAAATCACAAAAGAAAGAAAACCTCAAGCCTAAGGCAAGTGGGGGATCAAATCACAAAAGAATAGGCATAGAATGCTGCTATTGAATGTACTCTTGGTGGTGAATGAATACAGTCTTATCCTATCTTTAGTGATATTATAAATTGAATCAGTTTTGAGCCTGACAGTACATCTATCGAACTAGATAGGCCACGCCAATTAGATTCGATAGAAGTAGAAAGTAGTACTTTGAAGGCCAAGGAGATGGCTTCAAAGACTTAATCTAGACTCAGCATTTTGGCAATTATTTATTAATATGCACAAACAAACCTGAAGCTCATATTTCACTTTATTACGTGGTGTAGTTTTCAATATATTCATAGTAGAAAAAGATGATTGTAATAGCTGTAGAAAATACAAACGCGAGAATAAGTGTCTTAAATACAAGCAGATAAATGTCGATTTTTTTAGTTCCTACCAACCATTTGTATAAATTAGAGATAGTTGTCAATGTTTTAAAATCAGGGAGTTGATGTACATGATAAAATGCTCAAATTAAATACTCAATTATAGCGTCTCATATTCTTTCAACTTACGGAGATTTGAAGGCGAAAGTGGACAACTTGTTCAATAGAAATTTACAAATTACTACGACTGTATAAACTATAAAGGATAATGAAACGTTATTGCAATTAATTAGTGACACAACAAAATGAAATGGTAGAAAAAACCTAAATTTGGACCTGGGATGATTAAATATTAAATTGGGCTAGAATAAAACAACCTAATAATTTTGGAGACAAGTCAAAAGTTATGAAAATTATATATAAACTTTTGATAGTAAAATTCCTTATATAATCTTAACTATTTATGTTATATAACTATTTCTTTGTAAGGTTTGCTTGTAATTTTATGCCTATATTTAATGACGAAATTTTCATACTTGTGCATTAATGTACCGTCTTCTTCCAATGAGTTTTCCTGTTCTTGGAAATGCAAGGGTTTTCCACTAAATATTGTCTCATAAAAAATATAGGCTTAAAAATTTTGATAAACCTATTAATCTGATTAAATTCGGTTTAACGTCTCGTTCGGTTATGGCATATAATCCGAGACTGGAGCATGTAAATGTCGGTTATTAAACTTTATCTTGTGAATATGCCGTTAACTGTTTAGGTTATGTAGTGCTTTTTTTATGTGTTTTCAATGTAATTATATGTTGTACATTTAAGGACAAAATAGTAATAATTGTGCATTGGCGCATTGACTTCTTCAAATAGGTTTTCCCATTCTTAATACATAGTTGTTTCACTAAATATCATCACGAAAACATCATGGGGTGTATTCAATCTAAAAATTTAATGACTTTTATTGACTTTTTTTAATTGATAGACTTTTGTGAAATTGATAGGAATTTGTAGATTTGTATGGAATCTAATGGAGTTATAAAAAGAATTTAATGGACTCCATTAGACTTTTATAGATTTTTTATAGAGATTTTTATGGATTTATATGGGGAATTTTATGGATTTATTTGCTAATATAATTTATGACTTTTATAATGATTTTGTTTGAACTTATAAATATATACATTTTTCCATATAAAATAAATCTTTTATTAACATACTGTATAAAAGAATCCTAAAATATTTTATCTCAATTAGAAATTATTAACACAATATTATTTAATGCGCAGAACACAATTTTTTTCAATCAATTCAACACTATGTTTTAAATAAATAATAAATAATCAAAACAAATAAATTTAGATTAATATCTAGTATTTATTCATTAGAAGTACCTAGTGTTCATTATTGTTACTATGATCAACATCGTTCATTTGATTGGCTATTGTATCTCTCCATGCATTAGCATTTGCTCGCTGTTGTTCTTCGGTGTCAAATACTTGATCAAGGTTGTTATCTTCGTAAACTTGCTCTAATGACGATGGTGGGACTTCACTATGTACTTCAATTGGAAATTCATCAGTGCGACACTCTTTACCAAGAAAATTGTATAATCCAGCACAAGTCAATACACGCTCCGCTTGAGTTGTATTTGGAAATGGGGGAGCTATTTTGAATATTTTGAAGCGTGATTTGAATATACCAAACACCCTCTCAATAACGTTCCTCAAAGAAATATGACGAAGATTGAACAACTCTTTTGCATCTTCGGGATGACGACCTTGGCCAGTGAACTCTTGGAGGTGATAACGCACACCTCGAAAAGGAGCCAAGAACTGACGACGATTTGGAAATCCACCATCCACCAAAAAATATTTACCTAAACCATATTATAGTCAAATAACTAATTAATAACATATGCATTTTTTAAATTTACAAAATAATAAATAACATATAGGACAAAAAAATTATCTTCGGGCACTTTAAGTCCATTATTTCTTGATAAAGCATCAGCCAATACGTTTGAATTATGAGCAGATCCCTCCCACCCACTAAGCACATAATGAATTCTAAATCAAAGTTACAAGCGCTACTACATTTTGAGAAATTATTTCATGACGATTACGATAATTGTTCTTGTCACGTCCAACCACCATAGCTGGAATATGAGTGACATCAATAGCTCCAACGCAATCCTGAAAAAAGGGAAAAAAACTTAAATAACAATTATAGTGATAGACAATATAATTACACAAGAATTTCCACACTACCACTATCAAACACATTAATCGTCTATTATATCAGGAACCTGTTTTCTTCTGTTTCATATGTTCTTGCATCAGTGTCATCTTCTAACCCAATTGAGTATCTTCCTGTTGCAGTACCATTCCCAACTACAATTCTCAAATCTTCGTAGTCCTCAAAAGTGTCACTCCGATAGTGTTCATGTTTAGGGTGAGACTATAAAAAAACAAATATTAAATTATATTCAAACTAGGTAATTCTATTTAAAAATGTAAATTTTATTTTCTAACCAAAAAACTGACCTTTAAATAATCCTCCCAGACTTCTTCAGTAGCCGTGAATTTCCTTGTATTAGAATCCCAACCAAAACCGGAGTTATGACGCATAAGCTTACAGTACTTGTTATATCGTAGTTTAAACCACTTTAAACGGCTTTGATATTATGTGAATGTCTTTTCACACCCAAGTTTTTCATTTAGAGCAGGTAGTATGTTCTTTCTACAGTTTTTTTTGGATAAACGGTCCATTGCTATCACGCCATCCTCGCATGGCACTATCAACCATTATCTTTAGTAAATCATTACTCTCTTCAATCGTCCACAAATTATATTTTCCTTGCGAATCTCCCATTGCTACTATCACTTATATATGCATAATATAAATAATAGATACATAGTAGTAAGAAACTAATAAGAAATGAGAAAAAAAAGAAAAGTGATTAATCATAAGCATTCATGTCCTTGTGCAGAAATCACTAGCGTAAAAGAAATCGAACATTAACGTAAAATAAATAATTGAAAAACAGGGGAAAGTATCCATAAAATAGTTTTAAAAACAAAAAAAAAAGTATGAGCAAAACAAAAAAGCATAAAATACATACCGGAATTGAATTTTGATAGAAGAAGAACCTCTAATTTGTGGAGTCATTCTTGAGAAGGAGAATGGAGATGTATGAGTTTTGATAAAATAAAGTCCTACCAAATCTCTAGGGTAAGGAGATGAAAATTTTTTATTATTTATATTTGTACATATAGCTTAATGGTTTATACATAAAAAATTCCATAAAATCAAATAGAATCTATGATTTTGGATATCTATAGATTTTTAAGAAGTCAATTTGAATACCTCTTGACTTTTTAAAAGTCCACAAAAACCTAATTTGGATACTACTAGACTTTTATGAAGTTTATAAAAACTTAAATTGAATATCTCTAAATTTTTGAAATCTATAAAAGTCTATGAAAGTAATTAAAAGTTTTGAATTGAATACACCCCAATATAAATAAAACGATATATCAATTATAATTTAATTAAAATTCATTTTAACGTCTTTCAGTTATGACATATAATCCGAGGCCGAAGCATGTAAATTTTATTTTACACTTAGCTTATAAAAATTTATGCCCTTACCATTTAGGATATATAGTTGTTTCTCATGTGGGTTCGATGTAATTTTATGTCTACCTTTAATGAAATGTTAAACCTTGTGCATTAATAAATTCACTTCTTCAAATGAGTTTTCCCATTCTTGATAATACATGGTGTTAGGGGCAAGCGTTTATTATTGGGCGAAAAACTATAATTATTAGCCAAGGTACGACTTTATTTCCTTATAATATGACTGCGTAGAGTGCATCCTATTATGTGCATTAGGGTTGGACTGTTAGGCCAATTAGTCCGAGGAGGGTACGTGTCTAACTGTTGGTATTGTCTCATTTTAGAGATCAGTCTTACACATACCCTACCGTCGTCCCTATCCCCAGCAGATTAGTATTACCTGTTAAGATCTGACATCATTTTTACAGCCCACATGACCAACCAAATCAAGCGACGGAACATAAGCAGCTTGACGTACGATAGTTTTCCAGGAGATCATTCATCTCAATACTTCTCCCACTCATACACACTTAACTCAACACATGCCTGTTTCACTAAATATCATCTCAAAACATATCGCCTAAATAATAATGTAGATAAAAATATTAATCTAATTAAATTTTGTTTAATGGTCGGTCCAGTCATGACATAAATTCGAGACCCAAACATGTATATTTTAATCTTATTTATATCCAATTCAAATTTCTGGTTTTCGCTTCGGTTTGAATATCGGAGGATTTTTTATTTTGATTTTTTTTCAGTTGGAACATCCCTATATGCACTTGACCTTTTATATGTCTAATTTTATACCTATATCTAATATAAAATGTTTATACATATACGAGTGTTGGATTGTGGATGTATTATGGTTTTCTAGAACTCTATATGATATTTTTTATGTTGTTTGTCATTTTATGTACTAATATAAATGACTAATTTAATATCTGTCTTTCTACATTCATATGAATTGAATTTGGGAAAAATTTGTTTGCTATGCGTTAAGCTATTTTTTATTGTCAGAAGCTATGTGAAAACCCAGAAATTTAGCTCAAAATAAAAACTCAGATATGGGACGGACAACAGTCAACTCAGATTTGAGACGGTCAAACAGTCAACTCATATCTGGGACAGTCAACTCAGTTTTGACTGGTCAACTCAACTTTGGACGGTCAAATCAGATTTGGTAAAGTCAACTCAGCTCCCGAATTTCAGCAAGCTGCTACACGCGTTACAAACCAGATTACATCTGGAAAGCCAATCGTAACTGCCGATTTAAAGAGATTAATGGTCAATTAAACCGCCCAATTCAATGCCTACACTAATGCTCTCGTAATAGCCAGTTTAATGGCCATTAAATATGGAATTCAAGTCTTTAATGGCTGACCTTTTGACTCTCATTTCTACACATATATATACACCTTACTGCGACAGTAGATGACCCACACTCCCCGAAAATTTTTAGTAAAATATCAGTAAGCTCCCACGTTGAAATCCTGCACAAGCTGTATCAGATTTCATATACCAGACAAGGACTTCAGCAGACTGTAAGTGGCTTTTGTTATATATATTCGTTTCAAATATTATATGATATTCATGCTACGTTCTGTTTTGAATTATTATTAGAGCTTTCGTTTCGTGTCAAATTCATGCTATGATCTATGCTCTGTTTTAGCACTGATGTTTCTGTCGTAATATGGGTCTACGAAATATTCCACACTCTGAGTTACAAGGTGTAACTATGACCTCGACCCCTTAGAGGAGTAAAAATTAGGGACTGATCAGTAAACCATAGAAACGAAATGACTATCAGTTCTACCTGTTACGCTATGCTCTGTTCTGTTATATGCTCCGTTCTGAATCTGTATATGTATATTTTGTTATGCTCGAATGATTCCCCCACTTATTGAGTGTTTCCCCAAACACTCACCCCTTACTTCTCCCACCCAGATAAAACTGAAGAACAGATTGAAGAAGAAGAACAAGAGCTGTTTTGGGGCTGGTGAAGACTTAGTATTATTTAATGAAATTTTTGCTTCCGCAACTTTGATTTCTTTTGCAGTTGTAAAGACGATTATTTTGGTTATGTAAAAGACTGGTTTGAACTATACTATGAGGCTTAATGTTTTACAATTTTATGATTGTTTAATATTGTCGATGTCATGAGTCTCGATCTCGATGCGTGACAATTAATATAATAGCTGTGACAAATGATGATTTATTAATTTCCTTCCAAATTATTATCACTAAATTTTGTCATGAGAAAAAAAATAGATTAAGTCATTTCAACTAGATTTATCCCTTCTTCCATAGGTCTTTGGCTTATTTGATCCTACTTGTTTTCCTTGCTTTAATTTAATTTATCAACGGTTTATTATTTTTCTTTCTTCTTTTTGTTATTTTAAATAGATATTTAATCACAAAATATATTTGCTGGATCTGTTACACAGATCGATCTTGATGTTGATGAACACAAACTTGCTCTTATATTTCTAATTATTTACTTGAGTGTGCAGGTAAGATCTAAAGATAAACTCGGAGCTTAGTAGTAAACAATTCAGACTGATTGATTGAAAGAATGAAGACCTTAGCTCAGTTTAGAAGCGCATAAAAGAATTACCTCTAGATATCAGAACAGAATGGAGCTTCCCTATGATTGAGATCAGCTCAAGGCCTTCAGCTAAGAAGGGCAATTCAGATTACAGCTTAGAGCAGTTGAGCTGAGAGGTGATCAAATTGGAGAATCGATCAGATCAGCTCAGAAGGTCTAAGCTGGACAGCAGAGCAAGTCAAAGATCGAAACAGCTTGAGAAGAACAAAGAATATCAAAATAGCTCAGAGCAGAACAACTAAGAACGAAGCAGCTTAGAGCGAGAATAGCTTAGATGGAGCTTCGTAATAGATCAGATGAGAGGCGATCAGCTGAAAGGGGGTCAGCTGAGAGGAAGAAGCAAGACTCATATTATAACATCTCAAAGCAGATAGCTCAGAGGCTATCAGCTCAGAGCAAGTCCGATCATGAAAAAGCAGTTTGAACACGAGCTTTCTCGAAGACCAAATTAAAGCAGTTCAAACTGATTTACTTCTATATATCCACATTAGTTCAGAGGCAGTGCAAAGATAATAAATATCATCACCTACCTATGTACGATGAAAGGAGAACTAGCACACAAAGTCAGAAACTTTACAGAAGCTTTTCGGTGGCAGGAGTTTGTGTCATCACAGAGGCTATAAGTATGAGAGCTGAACTGAAGATTCAAGTACGAGAGCACGAAAGAAAAGAGACGAGAGTGAGGGAATGAAAACAAGTAGAAGAGAGTGGACGAGGAAGAAAAACAGAGAGGCGAAGCAGTCGACGATCATATCAGAAGAGTATAATCGTAAGTGTCGACTTCTGAAGCCTATCAGCATTAGAAGAAGAACTTCCCAATGCGTAAGAAAACAAGAGAGTTTATATAATGTAATTGATATATTCCCCACACACATATTCACTTACATATTTGAGAGCCGAGAGCTGAACGATTAATTGAGTGACTCACACCCCAAACATATCAAATCTGTCTTCACACGAAGGCGTAAAACTTAGTGTTTGTAGTTTTTTAACATAGACGTTAAACAAGTTCTTAGTGATTAAATTCACACAACTTGAGAGTTATTCTGTAGCAGAGTTTAGGAGTCTCAGCTCTGGGCAGTGGGTAAGTCCCAGCTGAGGTGGGTCTGTACAGATGCTGCAAGATCAAAGTCTTCTAGTGCATCCTTCTTAAATGGGAGAAGGAGAGACGTAGGAGATTCAGCTCCGAACTTCCGTAAACAAATAAGATAAGTTATTTACAGCTTTCAGCGTACATTCATTACTCTGTGCATCGCATGTTTTAAAACCAACTGCTTTCAATTTTAAATCACAAAGAGTATATCATATGTTTTCCGTCTTGGTTTTTATACCAGATCTGATATAAGTCTCGACGCTCAATATTTTCAAGAACCAGAGCTATTGCAGCTCAATTTATGTCTGATCAGATTGTGCGTTGCCTCGTGTTTCTCTGGATCAGCTTAGGCACGATCTGATCTGGTCCTAACAATATTTACCATTCTTAAAAAAGAAGGAGATAACTTTGGTCTGCAAAGATTTATTTGACTGTATATCGAGCTCCCTCTCCTCTCAAATGGATAAATGAACATCATGAAATATTATTATAATGCTTTTTAATATATTTTATCTGATCTGTGTAGATTATAAATACTCCAAATATCATATTATTCAAATATACATTCAACAGTATCTAAATTTTGTCATAATATTTTCAACCATTTGTCATCAACATATAATACACATGCTCGTTCATACATACATTCGCGTATATGTAGCTGAGAATTAACCTGATTGACCTAAGGTGAGGAATTCGATAATTTTTCAGATAAAATGCTTAAAAAAGCCTTATAAATCCTTTTTCACTACGTACGAGGAAGGGTCAGGCGGAAGAATGCTAGCTGGGGTATATGGGTCTCTTGACCTCCCTCACGCCGGGGTTCGTCCTCCGCTACGAAGAAAAATGGTTTCCAACACACAAAAAGGAAAGAAGAAGATAACTTCATATTTTGGTAACGTTTTAGGAGTCATGTTTAACCTTGAATAATAAAATGTCAGCAGTATTTTAATGTAATTGGCTTTGTATTCGTTATAGATTTTGAAAGTTGATTTGGCACGAAATTTGGTTGAAAATCAAATCATTACCTAAAATTATGATAAGTAGTAAACAAACTTGACTTAAAACCATCGGATATTACTAGACCTTTATTTTATTTTGTATTTTCTTTCTTTCCCCTTTCTCTTCTGTTAGATTATTATTTATCATAGTAGTCGAACCATAAGATTATTCGTTATTTGGTTGTGATGTCAATTTCCTTATATTGGTCTTCTTTGGCCCTTCATTTAACAATAATATAATCTCAAATCTTCAATAGTTCAAATAAGCAAGAAACGTAGTTTAATTATGTTATTGAATTATTTTTCATAAACAATTCGGTAGACAATGTCAAATCTTGCAATAATTCGCTTACAGATTAAGGAGAAAAGCTTGAATGCATCTCATGGTGGTAACTTCACTCTCTAATTTGTTTACTGAGTTGACAACTTAGGATGGAAGCGACTCTATATTTTGTATAATAATCCAAAATTTGAATTTCCTTGCTTACTCCATAACTTTCTGTCGTATCTGACATGATGAGTACTGCTAACATAACACTTAAATTACTATAATTATATCTCTAATCTCTGTATTTATAGGCAGGATGGGACTTAGCACAATCAAAAGAAACCCTCACTTCAGGACCCAAAAAATTTCCTTAATATATGTATGTAGTTCTGTTTAATGTTGTTTAATTATCATTTGTGCCCAAAAAGCTTAAATTGAATTTATCAAATCCTTATCATATTATCTATCTTTTTTAAACTTCAACCACCTTTTATTCGAAAGTTCAACAATCCTTTTCAAATTTCAATGTTCAAAATATAATATAGCATGCAATGCAATAAGTGAAATATCGTTGATAAGTTTTTATTTTTTTATAAGTTACACACCTCTACATTTTATCCCATTTTTATTTTTTAGGTTATAATTATACTTGATAAAAAACTTTATAAGATTTTGAGGGTCCGAAATTTTAAGTTCGATTCAAGTCAACAAGCACAACTCTCCGTTTATCGGTTTATGTCCTACGTAAACCGGATTAGGCCTATTTAGAGAAACTTTTTTTCAAAGTTCCGCGGCATTAACATCACTCCTACAGTATTTTCACGCTTACAGCTTGTTACGACCACCCTGGGAAAAAAAAAGTTCAAAATCAGGCCCACTTTACACCTTACAATTAAGAGAAAATAATATCTACTCCAACTAATTTTGTTTTGTAATGCACCCAAGTCAATAGAATTGGATTTACTTTGTCCACTTCTTGCATGAAAACTACGTTTTGGGCCTAATATAAGTTAATAACCATGATTAACGGGTAACAATGTGCGTTCAAACTCACTGCATTTGACATTTTCGTGTATTTTCTTATATCTTAACAAGCTAAAACGACATTTAAAGTATATTATTTCCATGTCATTCTGCACCAAATATGGAACTTTATGCATGCATATTTTGCCATATTGTTGCCTATAAATATGAAGCTATAAACCATCAAAAGGAAAGAAATTACTAATTTGAAGCAAAATGATTGGTTCAAAACAAGTTAATTTCTATGGGTTTTTAGTTTTAGTTTGTCTTTACAATGTCCGAACTCAAGCTCAGCTCGAGGTTGGGTTTTACGGGTTTACCTGTGCTTTGGCTGAGATCATTGTAAAGGAAGAAGTTAGGAAGGCTTTCATTCAGGACAATGGAGTGGCTGCTGGCCTTGTTAGAATGCATTTCCATGATTGTTTCGTAAGGGTATATTTTCTATCGCCACTCATTCCAAATAGTATGTATCATGATAGTCTCCGTGTCAAATATCGAAATCCCGTCAAGAAGTTACAATGGAAGCCAAGAAATCATGTCACTTGTTCATGTTTGGTGCATGTTTCGTGTAGGGATGTGATGGATCAGTTCTGATAAACACCGTCGACCCATCCACCCCTGCGGAGAAGGATGCACCACCGAATAATCCGAGTCTTCGAGGTTTCGAAGTGATCAACAGCGCAAAGGCCAGACTAGAAGCCGTTTGTCAGGGAACAGTTTCATGTGCGGATATACTTGCTTTTGCAGCTAGAGACAGTGTGGAGATAGTAAGAAATGGACTTGTTTATTTCGATGAATAAAATCCATTGTTACTGCTAAAAATTCATGTGCAAGCTAACTTTTCTTACAACATTTATTTTTCGCGTTTCCAATGCAGACTAGAGGACTCGGATACGACGTTCCTGCTGGGAGAAAGGATGGTAGAGTATCTTTGGCTTCTGAGGCATTGGCTAACTTGCCACGTCCGACATCTAATGTGAATCAACTCACACAATCATTTGCAAACAAGGGTTTAACTCAAGAAGAAATGGTTACACTTTCTGGTAAAAAAGGCTTTAACTACTCCACAAATCCTTTTGTCTCTAGGTATCAGTAATTAGCTCACACTGTATCTATATAGGTGCACACACGATAGGCCGGTCTCATTGCACGTCGATTACCAACAGACTCTACAACTTCAACTCGACTACTGGCCAAGATCCGACCTTGGATCCCATCTATGCAAACCTCGAGTTGAAGCCAGCATGCCCACAGGGGAGCACAAATCCGAATCTGGTGGTGCCCATGGACCCTTTCAGCCCGGCTACTAGTGATGTGAGCTACTATAGAGGAGTTCTGGCAAATCGAGGCCTGTTCACCTCTGATCAAACGTTGTTGACGAATCAACAAACATTATCTCAAGTGGTGCAGAATTCTCAAAAGTTTCTTACGGTTGGCAGATAAAATTTGCCGCTGCAATGATAAAGATGGGGAAGATCGGTGTGTCGACCACAGGTGAAATTCGAGCAAAGTGTAGTGCGATCAACAGCTGAAGAGAAGCTTCTGAGAACCTCTGATGAACTTGTTTAGCATTTTTTGTTATCTCCAAGTGAGCTGGATTGCGTGGACAAAGAATATTTTATGATAACTAATAAGTGCGCATTGTGAACTTCAAAGCTCTGGGTTTCAAATATATGATTTGAGTAACAGTTAATTTGGACGGATGAAATTATGATTTAGACATATTTTAAATTTGTTCCCTATAAACTTACACATTTCTGTTTTATAGATGTCAAAGGCACCTGCCATTGATCTCAATCGAAATCAACATACCATCATGTCCAGCAACAATGTGTTTTCAAGCAAAATCAAAAGGAGTCATTTCTAATTTCGAATGAAACAGAGGAAAAAGGTAGAGTTTCATTATTGAAAAATGTCATGTCAATCAAAATGGTGATCGAATGTGTACCATTAATTCCAAAACTTATCTAAACGTTGCAAGCAAAACCTAATAACAATAAGGACGTCGTCTCCACAGTTCAGGTGGTTAACTCCATAATGGCACTAACAATGTCTCCACAGTGAGTTTTGAGAGCCTTAACAGCCTTGGCTTTGGATACACCGGCCTGTGTCATCACCAAGTCAACATCACGAGGCTCGACTCCTGTCTCATCAACGTCCTCTTCTTCCTCATCCGCCTGCGCATTTGCAGCCGTAGCAGCTATTTCTGATTTTGCCATCACCGAACTCATATCTGGCATCCTAAATTGCTGCGCGGCCTGTGTCTGCAGTTGAGAGCTCAAGTCCTCTATCTTGGCCTCTCCAAATATGATGTAGGTTTCGGAATTGGGGTTCTTGAAGACATCTGGTTTTGAGATGAAAAACATAATCTGCAAAACAACGGATCCATCAATCAAAACTCACAAAACAAAAAAACAGCAATGTAGATAAAAAAAACGTTTGAAGGGTAATACATTTTTTGTTCTCTTAATGGTCACTCTGCTTACTCCTGGAACGGGCTTCATTCCAAGTTTCAACATGGCCTTGCGACTCTTCTTCTCACTTCTGCTCTGTCTGGAACCTTCAATTGAACCTGTTTAATTTCACAACCAAAAGAAACAACCTCCATCAGTCGCGTCTTGATTTCAAACCAACTAACTACATGGATACCAAGAGTATTGTTGCAACAGAGCACCATATACGAAAAAAAACACTCGTAGAAGACTCGCTTAGAATCGATGAAGTACAAATTTTGACACGAGCACGATAGGTAACACAAAATATAGCATCAGAGCACCATATCAAAAAAATTCATTCATGCACACTCGTAGACTACATGCCAGGAGCAAGATCTTAAGAAAGTGATTCCCCATAATACAAACATCTGACTGACAGGTAATTTCATCAACCAGGTGCTTAAAAGAATATCAAAGACTTACTACGACATTAAATTATAAAGAAAAACTAACGTTTAATAGCTGAAAAACAATCGGCATATAAGGTGGAACTACTTGCCCAAGAAGAATATTAATATAATAGCACGTATCCTACAAATGACAATTATCCAAACAATAACCCAAAAAAAAATGTCTCAACTTCTTGTATATTGACAACACATTCGTAATCCAGATAGATAATGTTCGAAGAAATTCCATAAAGTACAGAGAACTTTATCGATATCAGAACATTTTTTTGTTTTTGTTCAGTCGGTAAACCTCGGGAACACAGTAAAACCTAGGCTCGCCCAAGACCGCACCAGACAAATCTTTACAATGAGAGAGCATTACTCCTAGTACCAGTAAGAAAAAACCCATTTTTATACAGCTCCTGGCCTAAAGTCAAGTATAAAAAAATTACGTTTGAAGACATATTCCCTTCATATTTTAATCGTACTACACTTTCAAGATTACTGAAAAGCAGCAAAAACACCAAATACCACAATCTTTCAACATAAGTAAGCGAAACGAAACGAACCTGGGGAGCCATCCTTATCTTCATCTTCATCATCGGAATCTTCAGCGTCATCTTCATGGTCATCATCTTCCTTCAAATCTTCCACCAGTGGCTCATCCTTGATGAAAATATACAAGGTTTAGTCCCAAAAACATAATCCAACATACAAAAGAGAGACGGGGGGGGGGGGGGATCTTACGATGAAAATGTGAGAGAAATACCTGGATCTTATTCCGGGCTTCGGTTTCTTCAACAACTGGACCTGGCATGGTGGAGTTAGGTGCTGTGACAGTACTGAAGATAACGTGAGTGAGCTGCTTGGAGAAGGTGAATGTAAATTGTGATTCTTTCTAGGGCTCTGCTTAAGCATTAGACTCGGGCTTCAATTTCTTCGCCCAATAAGAATGTATTCCACTCGGCCCATTTAAAAAATTATAATTATAAAAATAATAAAATTAATATCGAATGATATATTGCAAACGATTATTCTTATCCATATAGATTTAAAAAATTCATGATCAAAATAAATATATAAAGATAATATCTCCAAAATTTTATTATCATATTCTTCCCAATAAATAGGGTATTGAGTTCAATAAAAATTGTTGGATCACCTTAGTTCGTGTCAACATTCCCGCGGAAGTATAAAATTTAAAAGTTGAGTAATCATGTAGCATATAAGTTAAAATAACCAACAATAGAGTGTTTGGAAATTTATATATATCAACTTCAAGATGTTGATGATGGCTCCAACTAGATTAAAAATAATTTACCTCTTGATCTGGAAGACACCTTCTACAGGCTTCCAATAGCACACTTTGCTCAAAATGGTCCTCACGACGAGACAATCTCGCAGCGAGGAGTCGAGGGTACGGGAGCCAGCCGACATACCTCATTTTATTTTTCAAAAACAGCATACTGGTACTTTCACTCATTATAAAAAATCGGTTAGCAAGATATGTAGGCTCAACATGATATGTATACGTGCAATGCCATCATAAAACAAACAACATATAATATAATCACAAAACAGCTAAGACAATTCAGCACATGCACATGTATATTCACATGCCTATCTCAAAGTTGTAAATACAAGCTCAATTCGTACCTTCGCTCAGATCTTACCAAATACCGCAAACAAAGCTCATGGCTGAGACAGAGCACACATTGTCTAGTCCAGCTCTCGGCCAACAGCTTAGGGCCACCAAATCAAGACAAGAACCACAAGACGCAACAAATCTGTAAAAACATCTAAGAAATCAACTTGGGTTCAAGTTCAAACAGCTCACGGACGAAGCTCTATTCGACCAGCTCAAACTCAATCTCTTAATTCAAATCCAGCTCAAGTATAACAACTAAGGGCGGAAATCAACACTTAAAAACCTTGGTTACCTGAAACGAATCTCAACTCGACCGGGGATCGAGAGTAACAACTCCCGAAACTTCTCTTCGCTTTCTCAGTTCGGCCTTCACACAACTCCAAACTGGCACAAGGTTGTAGATCTGAAGTAAGGTTTCCAATGATACCTCTCTTGTCCAAATCTAATCGGTCAAACTCCGAAAATCGGGATTTAAAGGTATCTGATGAACAGTAACAAGGGTTTCAGGAAATGTCTGTTCGATGCTAAAGAAGATAAGGTGATATTTGGTGTAGAAATGGCTAACACTAGGTCAGCGGTCGTATATATATACGACTAAGTCCTTCAGATCTGGGCTACAGTGTTTTCATATCAGCTCAGACATCTACACTGTATCCAGCTTAGGCATGCAACTCAGTACGCATACACCATTTAGCTCACGCATCCAATAGATCACGCTCACCGACAGATCACGCTCACGAACAGCTCAAGCTCGCAAACATATCACGCTCACCAAACAGATCACGTACAACTCAGCTCTCGCGCACTATTCAGCTCTCTCGCGCGCCTTCTAGTATAGGAGAACATGATCAGCTCACACCTAAACGGTTCTTCTCCATCATCTTACGTCTAAGTTGTTCTCACCAAACAATACGGTACAACCTCCCGATCTTACAGCTCAGCTCAGGACACTGTGTAACTCCCAAAGCTGAATCCAGCTTACGCCGTATTACTAAAATGATATCAGCTCAGAGCAGCTACACTGTCAGTTCACACTAAAACAGATCAGATTACACTATCAGCACTGGCTATGCTCAACACTGCTCAGCTTAGAAGACTCAAATCAGGTCGCATCCTACCAATCCAGTTTAGGATGCTCTATTCACCTTACGACATCCAAATCAATTCGGGACTCTCTCAGATCACAGTACACATACTTGGAGCAGCATGCGATGGTCAACTCAGCTTACGTCCCCTAGATCAGCACACGATAATAGATCAACTCATGTCTAAGCTGATCCACACAAAATACGATACTTCCAACAGATAGACCTCAGCTAATACTCCACTAATATGATTCGATTAAGCCACTAATTATCTAATACAGTCCTCATAATTCCACCCAAAATATGCACTAGAATGTTTTGTACTATGAGAAGCGCAATTTTTTTTAACAAACAAAACAAAACTTGTGATAATTAGAGGATGAGGGGGATGACTTTCATTGAGAGAGAGGAGAGACAAAAATGCAATTGTTCTATTCAAAATAACACATGTTTTGTATATTGTGAATATGTTTGAGTTAAAGATCCACTATCACAAGCTCAAATTGACAGAAATTATTATATTATCTTTAACGAATAAGTGGTGATAAATTTGGGCCCACAAATATAACTTGTTCTTTCCGAAATATTATTGAGAAAAAATTTCTAGAATATGTCATCAAAGCAAGCTTAATTAAAATAAAGGATATGCATATCAATTTATAATCATAATATATTTGTTTTGTTGATGTATTTGCCTCCAATAAACTGTCAAAATCATTGAGATTGATTAAATGCGTCTTATTTTGAGGATATAAGCCACATATATTGCAAATTATGTCAAATATCATCCAAAAAAAATCTCATTCAACATTTATTTGACTGAAAGTCAAAGTTCTATGTGTTAGAACAATTGATTGTGTGAAAAAAATGCACTACAATAAATCTCTTGAAAAGAATGCAATGTTGCAATTAGTTTGGATATTAAGATCAAGGAGATTTTATGTCACAGTTTCTCATTTGTAAATAATATTTCTAACATTAAGTGGAGGAAAATAGAAGCTAAAAGAATTTTACGATAATATATTTATTCGATATCAAGGTATTATGAAGTGAACATGAAGTTCATAGTGTGATTCTCAAAATTACGTTCTTTGATCTTGTGTATAAGATTGCATATACTGTTGGCGCAGCGGCGGATCCGGATCCCGCTCCTAGGACACAACGGAAGTTTAAAATTAATAGAGCCCGGGAACGGTCAATACAAACTAAACATACAAAGGATGTTTAGTGTATTTACCTTTGGCGACTACGCGCCCGGCTCCGACTATTCCGGTTTTACGCGACAATAGCACTTCAACGGTTGAACAGCTCCAATCGTCCAATCCGGAATCTCAATTCCTTCACTGGTCTGCACTAGAAAACCAGTGAAGATTTCACAAACGGAATCTTCACGTCGAGACGTCCGGAACAAATTCTGATGGTCGTGACGATGGGCGACGGCGACGACGGTGCGGCATCGGCGACGGGCGACGACAGCGGCAGCGAGAGGAGGAGGGCAGTAGGAGGGGAGGTGAGGTATGGAGGTTGTCAATGCAACTTGGTTCAAATGAAAAGCTCCCCCTAAGCCCCTATGTATAGATATTTCATGGGCTTAAACCAGGTTAATGGGCCTAAGTCAGGCCCAGGCCCAGAGAACATTGGTTTCATGTGCATCATTGTGACTTCATCATAATCCCGATCGACGATCAGATCGGACCGATCTGCATAGTTTACAAACTGAACATTATGATGTGAAAACAATTTTTCGGACCACTTAATCCACAATAGCAGTTAGGCCCTTATCAGCTAAAAGGAAAGTCATACTTACCCAGCCAATTTTAGGAAGTCACACTTTCATCCTTCCTCCTACTATACTCAACAATTTGAGTACAATTTCCGTATGGGAATTGAGAAACTAGTAATTATGTGACCCTCAATGGTTCAGAGATATAGCTAGCCATGGGCTCACAACTCCATGTGACTCCGAAAACACATTTTTTGACTTACCCATCGGACCATGGTAAAGCGTCTAGCAACATTATCTCATGATCCCCTAGGTATCACTGATAGTGCGTGCGAAAACCAGTTGGTCATGGTTAGCATACAGTACGGTCCTTTCAGCTCAAATATCCCGACCGAATCAACGATCATTGATAAATCGAGAGTCGCTAGAGATTCGATAGCCATGCATACATCTTGGAGATCAAATAGTGACATCATATGTGCTAATAGATAAACACATTTACCTAAAGCACATATAATACTCTGGTCAGAGATTTGTCACACTATGATCTCCTCAAATAGCATAGGATATCCACGCACAAGGCCGAACGGTGAATCCTCGACAACGAAACATCAACTCCTACATGCATCGGGACCTCACCCAATCCCGCCACCTGATGACCCCAACTGAGTCGATAAACGGGTCAAAATGAGGCATCTATCATGTAGAGTCTCAATGACGTTTCGAGTAGTAAGGACTAATCTGTACAATCAAGACCCCAGACTTAATCCACTCGACAAATGATAACCACTCAGAAAGTTCGAACGAGGGTAGTTTGATAGATCATCAGGTCACTATCCATCTGCATGCTCAGAACATCACTATGTTCCCTACCAATGAAACATGATACTTTGCATCGCAGATGCTAGTCTCAAGTTCGGACGACCTTTACTCTCTTTTTGATGGCCCAATCGACTAGGAACTCGTTTAGAACATACAGTGACCATTACATGTGTTTCATGATAGCCATCAAATCCATTATCACATCTAACATACACTATAGTGCATTAAAAGTCTTTATCCAACAATTTGTAATCATAATAATGAAGATAAAGAATGCCAGATAAATGTAAATTATATGAATAAAGATCATTTTTACAGTAGAGTAAACAGGCCCACTACCAATAGTTGGCTACCTGGGCACCTACTCTAACATATACTACTTAGCTTCATTGATATTCAAGTTCAACAATATATACAATTTGTCCGAAGTGACTAATAACCCCTTTAGATAAAATTTGTTAATATTCAAATATCACAAAATAATGGAGGTTGTTCATCTAAAATAAATATATGTCTTGCAAGGCCATAGTTTATACTACTTGCAAGTAAATGTGAAAGACGCTAGAAGCGTGATTGACCAACTAATTCAATGAATACAATTTGTATCATATTATTCCTGAAGAATAACAATTATAGAAAAGATGAGACTCAACAAATCATACTTTTTCTCATACATTTTGGGATCGAAATGATATGATTATCGATATTGTTTTGTTCTAGGTATAATCATTGATATTATGCAAATTAATGTCCAGAACTAAATGTGAAGAAAAGTATTTGGTTTTGAAGTATTGGTATACGAAATTCATGTATCATCAAAAAGTAGGTCGTGTGATCATTGATACATAAGGAGTTTATCAACAAGTGAAGATATTGTGGTCGGTCTTGTAAGAAAGTTTTCATGTACATCAATTTTTTATGAATCAGCAAACAAGAACGGAAAGCGGCAGTTTAAAGTTTTCAAGTATTGTATGCAATAGGGAGAGTTATTCTCAAGTGTACTCTTTGGCCCTTATTAATATTTTTCCCCATGTGGTTTTCATGACAATGTTTTTAATGAGACAGTTAAAAAATAACAACACATATGTCATCGGTAATACAACCAAAGAAATGTTTTTGTTTTCTTTTTCCAACGCTCTTGTTTTTTGCACCGGGTTTCCATTACAAGGTTTTAACGAGACAACACATGAGTCCCTATGAACTTTTCAAAAATGCATCTTGCAAATGGAGATTGTGACAAATCGATTGCTGCACAAATAATCATCTGGGGAATGGTGGTGTTATGAAGTCATATATTTGTAGATGGTTATTCTTATCTAGAGATTTGAAAGATTTATAATCAAAATAAATATGTAAAGAAATCTCCAATATTTGTATTTTTCTATTATCCACTATAAATAAGGGTATTGAGTTCAATAAAATTACATCTGCGTAATTACTCTATGAATCTCTATACAATCTCCCAACTTATTCTGTATCATCCCTCTAAATTTATTTATGATTTATAACAAAAGTAAGTTTATATATTATGGTCTTTGCTTCGGCTGAATGTTTTGGAAAAAAGGTATCTACTAGAGTTTAGAGTAAACAATAAATGTTTTCTTGATTGTTTGGGATGACTACACTATCATAGAATACCGCAACCTCAATACTCTTTGTACTAATTTACTTTTTCACCCGTCTTAATTATATAGTCCAGTTTCCAAATTTAGTATGAATTTTACTATTCTTTTACTAATTTACCGATATTTAATTCACCTATCAAATATTTAATTAGTTCATCTAATGAGGATGAGAAGAGAAATTGTTTTATAAAATTTAAATTTTCGAACACTTTAAAAAAAGAGAAATGTTTTATAAAATTAATTTTTAAATATTTTCTTAATATGTATAAAATACATGTAAGCCTAGATAAATGAGATGGAGAGTGTAAAGGAGAGAAGGAGGTCTTAGATATTGATCCAATGGCCCAAAGTGATTCGTGGGCACGGACCCCGATGACAACAAATCTATTACGGGCTATTGAGGAATCATATGGATCCTATGATCATGTCGAGTTTTACTTATAGGTGGGCAATGAAGTACGAATTGATGAATTCCTTGTAAAAATATGAATATCCCACCATTTGCTCCGAATTCTTGTTTTGTTGGATGTGATAAGTGGTATGTGCCAAACTTTGTTTTGGGTCCATCACCTTGTTTTTTAGCGCATCCACTATCCTCGTTAGTCTTGATCATTGAAAATTGGCTGTATGTCACTCAAGCACTTGACAAAAACAAATGCCAAGAGTCTGGTTTACTGAAATATCTTTCTAAATCTCTTCAAATGGGTTGAACAGAAAATCAAATGAAAAATGGTCAAATAAGCACATAACGGCTAATATTCAGCTGAAGTCACATCTGCACAGAACAGAACAGCCATCGCTACATATCTCAATTTTATGATACACATAATATAGATAAGCAAGCTATTGAAAAATGATCTCCCATGCGAGTATATCTCTTGTAGAGGAATGGCCAACATCCATAAACCTATGGACAGAATGAGGCACTTTCCAGCGATTTTTATTTTTTTTCCGGTTCAGTTCCTCTGTTCATATTGACTTAGTCGACAGAGCTTGCCTCTTGGATCTCCTCAAGTGGTTCCAAGCTTCGTTGTCAAAAGCATGGCAATGCCCAGATGATCCACTCCACATTTTACAGGGAGCAGACGAATCACAAACATAACAATAGCACTGCACCAAAGAAAACCAAGAATGCAATCACACATTCTTACAACCTTCAACTATTGAAACTAAAGCCGTCAAGAAACTTGGGACGAAAACAAAGTCACCGCTAACCAGTTTACAGTAAGTATCGTGTGGAGTCATCACAAATGGATGTTCTGCACAGGCGTGCCGCGGATGGGGATAATCCCTACATGCTATCTGTACATCATGATCAAATAAGTTTTAGGAATGATTATATGTCACCATATCAGCGAATATAAATTAAGGATCGCTTTAATAGAATATACCAATCCTAAGTGCCATGATACTAGAAGGTATGAATCCAAAGCCTCAACCCAACGAAACGCATATGCAAGTGCCATAAATATTGCTTCAGTAAACTGTTCTTCAATCAGAATCATTACTTACATACAAATCTATTTCGTATCATTTCTCAGTATTCATTCAGATAAACTGAATTATCAATCGATGAAGGGTGAAAACAGATAACAATTGGTTGCAGAACATGACTCAATAGTCATATTTACTACATGTATAGGATCATATAGAACCAAAACCATGTAAACCCGCTTCACAATATCAGGGTAAAAAAAAAAAGAAAGAAGAAGAAGCCATCCCATTGGCGATACTTCCAAATATTAATGTTTAAAATTTCATTACAGCATCAATAAATTAAGAGAACCTGTCCTTTTTCAGCGACTACACGGACATCAGGGGAGGCAGCATCATCGATCTCCTCATAAATCCATACTTTCAAGATATTCAACTCATCTTTGAGATCAAATTCAACGATAAAGCACTCTTCTTTCCTCTCGATTTCCTTCAGTTGACCCCGATTTTTCAAGCAGAAAATGGGTCTCAAAGGAGTATCCTTTTCGTCAGGCGAAGGGCAGAAGTCATCTATTTCGATAATTTCCGGTTCTTTGTCCACCATTGGAGAGGCTCTCTGTTCCTTGGGTTGTTCTTTAGGCAATTTACGACCTCTTCTTGCATAGTATTTCATGGAGAAGACGAGGGGTTTAGTGTTGATTCTTGCAAAAAAGAAGTTTGACGAACGTTTTTGAAATTTCGAGGTGAGTGGGAAATTGAAGTGAGCGATAAGCGATTGTCCAGATTTAGACACGGGCTGGTCCGATTCGATTGAGCCCAAATGAAACGAGTCGTCAAAATATATAATGTGATAAATGTATAACATTTTCAATTATTGTTATAGTAATTGTTATTTTTATATCAAATATTATAATTAATTTAATATATATATATTTTTAAAATGATAGTCGGATTCACAATATTAATTTATTTCTCTTTTTTTTTTCAACAATATACTACTATAGCTTCAAGAAATTTAAACAATTCAAATCAACACTGAAGACGATGAAAATTTTATAAAATCTAATATATATTCAAATCTGATGAAATATATAAATAATTGTTTGCATTATCTGTACATTACATCATAAGTGTCTAACACCTTCCTCTTTCACACCAGGCTACTCATCCGGTTGATTTTGTGGCACTGAATTTTGGTTGAACATTGTAGCAAGTGTAATAAGTTGGGTCGATTTTTTTGGCACTGATTTAACCTTGTGTCGATTATTGAACCAATTCCTAATATATCATTAAGAACCAACCAACAATGCAAATAATTGGCCAGATTATTCACAAAACAAGACAAACATTTCATAACCAATAAGTGAAAAGAAATAAGCAAAACATCAAAATCATTTATCAAGTATAAGCGAATCTCGATCCAATCTCGTGGCCTTGCTCAATAAAATCTACTCCAAAAACTCAGAAACTAAAAGCATGATTGTTTTAACATCAAACAATAAGTAAAGATCTCAGCAAGAAATCCGGATGTATAGACTATGCCTTTCTCTCTTGCTCTAGCAACCTTAAATTTTCTGTTGCTTTTACGGTTCAAAAAGTTTCCTCCATCTTCCATTTTCTCCTCATTTTGTTCCCTTCTGACCAGTTTTTTTCCTTCGATTTTCGGGTCCCAAAATCTCCTAAATTGAAAATAAGTAAGGAAACAGTTTTTTTTTGTTAAAGCACAGGTCCTAGATGGGGGTCCGGATGGCTTTGGTGAAATTTTTGGTTTGCCCGAAAAAAAACATAACACATACGGAGGACCTTCACCTTGTTCCGGGGTCCATGTGCTATTTTTTGTAGCCAGATCTGGTTCCAGACCATACAAAAGGTTTGAACTTATATCCTATGGAATTTTTCTTGACATTTTCTTTTGCACCATTCTTCTTCATTTTTTAGGTTGTTCCGGCGCGGCTGTGCATAAGCTGAATTTTTTTTTTTCAATTTCTAAGCTTTATTCAAACTTTAGTCAAACCTATTTATAATAAGAACAAGATGAGATGCATGCAAAACCTGGAATAAAAATGTACGACGGGCAAGAATATGAAAAAAATAACATACTAAATTCAGATATGATTCATGTTCACAATCCCCGCACTTAGTGTTTTATTCGTTCTCAAACAAATCAAGAAGAATGTGAATCTAAAATTGAATTTCCACAACACATGGTAACACAATCAACACTTCTCAATCAACCAAAGATTGACGCGCCTAATTAACTATCCATACTTCAAAAACATGAAATTCAAAAAATTCCTAGCAGAGATTAACAATATTGGGGTTTTTTCACTGTTTGTTGTAAAATTTTTTTTTTTTAACTAAATAATGTGCTACGAGGAGATTTAACAAAGTAATGTATCACGCCGTTTGTGTAGGCGTGATACCATATATAATTTTTTTTTTTTTTATGAAAAAACAAGTCACGCCGTCCCAACCGGCGTGACATGCAAAAAATATTTTTTTTTTTAAAAAAATGAAGTCACGCCCCTAGGGAGGGCGTGACTCAAAGATTCACAAAAATCCGTCATTTATTGCATGCCACGGCGTATGTGAAATCCGTCATTTATATTACTTAATCTTGTTTCATTATTTTAATAATGATAGCATTAATGGAGAAGCATAGTTCCAGGAGGCTTCTGTGTTTTTTACTAACTACAAAAAGCTAGTGATAATTAATTTTCTTGGAGAACTGAACTTACTTTCATGTAAGATGGAGAGAGATGCATCCATCGGCCAGAAAAACAACTTCCAGTGAGCCACTGCCGTCTCGCTCCAGCGAGCCCCCAGGCGAGTTGGTAAGATCTGGAGTAATGTGGGAGTAACTTCCCCGATTTCACGGGTTCGATTCTTGTGTGGAGCATTACTGAAATATTGTGAGAGTATACTCTGGAAGTTAGTCCGTTATATGAGTCCTCTCCCCCGAACCCCTGCCTACTCGTGCATATCCCTCGATTTACAACCTGTATGGGTCAATGGGTCTCTGACCTATACAGAAGGTTGACCTATTAATGGATTAACTTTTTAAAAAAATTTGAAATAACAACAAAATTTATGGATAGAGAATCTCTAAATATTTTCAAATACCAGTCATTATAGTTCCAACGAATATAAATAATGTGTTTTTTTTTTAATGAAAAATATGTTCAAAAAGGACATGGGGTGTGACCAATTGTTGTCACGTCAGGTTGTCCTGTATAAATTTCCATTGGACCGTTTTATTTAAAAGAAAATTAAAATAAACATTTGGTACACCATTACTTCTGCTCCAGTGAGCCACCGGAAGTTGTTTTTCTGGCCGATAGATGCATCTCTCTCCATCTTACATGAGAGTAAGTTCAGTTCTCCAATAAAATTAATTATCACTATAGTTAGTAAAAAACACAGAAGCCTCCTGGAACTATGCTTCTCCATTAATGCTATCATTATTAAAATAATGAAACAAGATTAAGTAATATAAATGACGGATTTCACATACGCCGTGACATGCAATAAATGACGGATTTTGTGAATCTTTGAGTCACGCCCTCCCCAGGGGCGTGACATCATTTTTTTTTAAAAAAATATGTTTTGTAAGTCACGTCGGTTGGGACGGCGTGACTTGCTTTTTCATAAAAAAAAAATATTTTATATATGGTATCACGCCTACACAAACGACGTGATACATTACTTTGTTAAATCTCCTCGTAGCACATTATTTAGTTAAAAAAATTTTTTTTTTCCAACAAACAGTGAAAAAACCCACAATATTGATGTGTGTAGTGACAACGTCAGTAATTGTACTTTTCAAAGATGTCTTGGTTAAAGGAATACAATCTCTCTTTGTCTCTCTCTATATATTGCATATGCTCGACTTTCTTACCCATCTCCACTAAATATTGGATGATAATGAAATGATAAATAGGTATTTTCAGGCTTATAATGTAAGGCCGACTCACGGATACAATGAAAGGTAGGAAAAATAAGAGAAACTAAACAATTTAACACTAACAACCACTCTAATTTAGTTCCATTTCTCAAAGTTTTGGTGATAACAAATGATTCAACACGGAGTAAATCGGATAAGATCAGATAGAACCTAACAGTGTTTTAGTTTTAGATCATGTCATAGCTTAGGTAAGTTTAGACCATAAGATCAGAACATAGTGAATTGAAACAGATTATAACAGAAAGTTTATCAATAGATTAGAAGAGCAAATCAGATCAGATTACAAGAGCAGCTTATAGATCAGACCAGTACGGGCAATCAGTTCATATCAGGCTAGAGGATCAGATTAGTTAAAATGAGCAAAATCAAATCAGAACAGTGCTTTGTATCAGATCAGATCAGGGGCTGACTTTGAGGTACTGACTTAAATATTGTTTTTATGGTCTTTGAACAACCTAGGCAACAATCAGAACATTATCGGAGTTGTTTGAGTACACAGATTACCTTTTTGGAGTAAAAAGAAGAATTTAATGCGTCAGTATGGAGATGGTACAATACATTATATGCGTATTTATTACTTGAACGCAATGTACGAGAAATAATCGGTTGAGTCTACTGGTAGCATTTATTACTGTCGACCAAAAGCTATAAATAGCAAGATCCAAGAGTTGTGAATGATCTTTTGCTGCTAGAGCTAATTTATGATTTACAAGTCTTTGCAATCTTTCTTTAAAATACTCTATATGCACTCGTAAATATTTTGACTGTTGTATTAAAATTTGCTTAATCATATTAGGGCTGATACATTTCTTGTATATCTTTTAAGTTTTAGAAATATACTTTGTAAGATAAGAAAGATTGTTCTGTTATCAGTAAGAAAACTAGAATTTCATATTAGACGTGAGCTGACTAACTGATTTTTGGATATATTGCATATTCAACGCAAATACTTATAGTGAAAATCCTTCCAGTTTTGGAAGGAGGGTAGACGTAAAAGTGTTGTTTTCAGCTTCCAGAAACAAATCCATATGTTCCTTATCTATTTACATTTCAACATTTATTTGTTCTGATTTATTGAGATTTCCCCACAAATATTTTGCTGCTTCAGAGAGCAGATTAGGCTGAGAAGGAGTATCAGCTGTTAACTCAAAAATGCTTTAAACACAATATTTTTGGAGAGAGTTTATTCACCCCATCTAATCATTTCTTCCAATCCTATCAAATGGTATCAGAGCAGAGTGAAATCCCCCTCAAAACTCTTTTTCGATCCTATCAAGGGGTATTAGAGCATGATGAACTCAGTCTAAGAATAAAGATTTTCAAACTCTATAATTTTTATGGCCTCTTTTTATAAGATTACTATGTTTTCAAAAAGAGGATTATGGTGACTGAAAAATCTGTACGCAGGCACACTTGGCTATTTAAGATGATGATATGTGGTTCGTCATTACATGTGGATTGCTGATCTAAAAGTCAACACATCCATCGTGTGACTACTGGTGTTCTGCATTATATTGAGAAGCCAAGATAGATAGTGAAGATGAAAGGAAGCGAACCTAGATAATTTGGCCTAAGATATTCTAAATACGATGTTGGTTATGAATATGTTCAGCAAGATAATGATTTGCACAACGGCTAAGGATATCTGAGAGAAGCTGACCCAATTGTGAAGGCAATGAGCACGAAAGAGAACAAGATGACTGTGATGACATAGAAGTTTGACAGCATTAAGATGAAGTTTGAAGAAACCATGGCTTAATTTTACAAGAGGTTCAGCAGTGTTGTAAAATAACTTGTTGCTATTGGGAAAGACTACACCAATAAGGAGGTGGCCTTGAAGAATGAGAGCTCTGTCCAGAGGGTGAGACTTAAAGACAATGACCATGAGGGAATCGAAGGACCTTAATAGATTGGAGCTTCACGACCTATTCTCCGATCTTAAAGCAATGAATTTTATAAAGGTCAGCATGACACATGATTGTTTTCAGTCTGTTAGGCAAGATAATCAGCATGTGACTCAATTGAACTGGAACAAGAGATGTGCAATAGGCTATGTAGAGCCTGAGAGTTCTAGGCCAAGATGACTAAAGAACATGTTGAGCAATATTGGAGTGAACTCCAGATTGATCTAGTCTAATCTAAACCAGCAAAGGCATAACTCAAAGAAGTCTAAGCAATGCCGAATTGAAAAGGTTCAGGAGAGAAACAAGCCTATTGATTATAATTCAAATCACAAATTCAATCACACATCGGTTTGCACGGAATTTTCTGGACACACATAGTGGAAAGAATTTTAAAGTTATCAAGTCTTGGTACCAAAAGGGCTAATCCTGGATCCAAATAGATCTGAGTGCCAAAATACTTGTTTCTTGAATGCTGACAAAAGAACAAACTAAATGAAAACGATGTAGTTGAAAGAAAAAGGTGAGGCTATTAGCTCAAGGTTTCAGAAAAGAAAAAGGCATAGACTTCACTGCGACATTCACGCATGCAGCCAGATTAGAATCCATTAGGATTTTCTTGCATTGCAGCATTTAAAGATTTTAAGGTCTTTCAAATTGATGTGAAAAGCTCATTCTTAATGACATTATATCAAGTAAGTGTATGTTGCATAATCTTTTGGCTTCATGAGTCATACCAATCCAGATTATGTTTATGTATGGACAAATTTCTATATGTCTAAAGCAGGAACCAAGTGCTTGGTACGAGACATTGTATAAATTTCTTATTTGTCATGATTTCATTATTAGGGGACATGGATAAAACACTGTTAAAATTTGTAAAAAATGATCATGTTTTATTAGTATAAATATATGCTGATGATTATTTTGGTTCAACTAATCATACTGTGTGAATAATATTAAAAGCTTATGCAGGATAAATTCGAGATGAGTATGATGAGTGAATTGATATTTTTCCTTGGATTATAAGTCACAAAGCTTGGGAATCAAATCTTAATAAATCAAGTGTACACAAAGAGCTTCTCAAGAAGTTCGTGATGGAAAATTAATCGGCTGCTATCACAAACATGAGTTCATCCATCAAGTTGGGCAAAGACGAAGCTAGTATTGGTGAGATCAATTTTGATGCAGTGTTGTCTCTGTCTAATATAGGGATGGTGAAGACGTTTAAGACTCTGAAGTTGTCTCAACTCAGAGGATTTCTGGGAGTATTAGGCGAAGAACATGCCTCAGATCATATCATAAGAGTCCAAGATGTTTGCAAGAGCAGTGTTAGTTAGGCTTTTACGATTAGATCTTTAGGATTGTACTTGTGTAATGTACAATTTAATAGACTTTGAAAGAAAATTAAATTCTTTTTAAGTCTATTATGTTCAAGGTTTTGTGATCACCAAAAAGAGGGAAATTGTTAAGTAAAATGTTCTAACGTTGGTGATAACAAACGATTCAGCATGGAGCTAATCAGATCAGAGAGAACCTAAAAGTGTTTGAGTTTCAGATCATATCAGAACTCAGCTGAGTTTAGATGTGAGGACTAGGAATTTGTTAATTGGTGATTAACGAAAATAATCAGATCTGGACAAGGATTAACCATCGAGTTTTCAGATGTGAAGGATTTGGTTAATCTGTTGGTGATATGCAGATTTGATGTAGAACAGATGAGATTTGTGTAAGCGGATTTGAGAAGATTGTACTTGGGTATGATCTGTTTTGGTGTATTGCGCTTGAATTGAGTGTTGTCGGGGATTGGTATCGGAAGATATCAGATTTGAGATGTTCTGGAGACTTTGAGTAGTGAAATCTAGAGTTGGAGGTAATGCGACATCGTATCGTGTTACCAGATTTGAAGTTGGTTGAGTGAAATCTGTTCAGTGGGAGTGAGCAGATGTGCGCGTCTATTTTGGGAAGTCAAGTGTTGGTCAATGGTACTGTGTGGATCGGTCCGGTTCGTGAGTTGATGTAGACCTGTGCGGTTTAATGACTTTAGATTTGACCAAATGTGGATGAGCGAGCAGGGCTTTGTCGCGGGAACTGTTTGTTTGGAGCGGGACTCCAAAGCGACGTCGTTTGGTGATGGCACGCGAGAATAGCGTAGCAGAGTCAGATCTGAGTTAGCGCTAAGATTTGATGTAACGCCCCAAAATCCATAAGACCACATTTATGCATTTTATTAATTTCATGGGCCAAAATGGCAATTTTAAATGTTATGTATTTGCTGATTTCATTGATTTCAGAAAATAAGATGCGTCGAGGCTGGTTCCAGCAGATGACTCCAAGAGCGATACATGAGCAGGTTTAAATTGATTTAAAATATCTTTAAGGAGGACAAATGATTTCTTTTGAAAAAGGTTTGGTGTTTTACAAATTTAAATGATATGAAGGGAATTTTACAACTTGGTTGAAGTGTGTCATGCTTTGTAAACATAGCACCTTGCCACTAATCCCTTCCATATAAATAGCTGTTTTGAAAGCAAGATCATTATCATTTGCAAAGAAAATCTTTAGTGTTCTTCAAAATATTTTCCAGAGAAGTTCGTGTATTGCTCAGGGAGAAGATTCTGCCGGAATTAACCACGGTTTCAAAGCTTTGTTAAGGCAAGTAAAAGCTGATCCTTGCTACACCATTTAAAGCTTATATTGATTTTATTCATTTTATGGATCTGCTTGCCTGTATGTTTAAGATATGTTGAAGTTCATGTTTAAAATAATTTACGCATGTCAAGGAAAGAAAGATTGGGTTCAAAATGATGTTTTTATGCTTCTAAGTGTTTTCCAGAAAACATGGTTACTGAGGATTCGAGTTTGATTCAAGTATGTTTATGAATGTTCTTCCTTTCGGTGGTTTGTAATATAAGAATTGGACACTATGTAATCGGATGTTGGTAATCGAATCAGTATAAAGTCTGGTTTGATAGATAACAGCTGATAGCGTAGCTGTCGTTTTGATGTTGCAACACCAAGTTTAAAGTCAGCTTTTGGTTTCGAGAATTTCTCACATCAGCTGTTAATTTGTTCATCAGCTGTTGGTTCTCAGCTGTTGCATTTGTTTATGATTCAGCTGTTGACTTCGTTTGTTGTCAGTTGATGTATTAATTCATAATCAGCTGTTGGTTTCATTGTTCATCAGCTGTTGATTTGTTCATCAGCTGTTGCATTGTATCGTTGTATTCAGTCGTTGCACTGTTCGTACGTCTGTTTATTCTTATTATCAGACTTTCTTACATCAGCTTCTTAAAGCAAACGACATCGTTTTACACTTATTCCCAAGTCGCGTTGTTAGCAATTATTGTTACGACTGGTTCAAACTAACGACGTCGTTTCCTTAAGTTACAACTGGTAACAGATATTCTTACGTCATCATGTCTGTTTTCTACTTCAACGACATTGTTTCATTTACTACGTCTGTTTTAAGCATTCTCTTTCAGCTGTTTTACGATAAACGTGAACAGTGAAGATCTGTTTTGTTTCAAAGTATTGTTTCACTTTGTTACGACTGATTCCATTTCAACAGTAAGTCCCCAGTAGTCGAATTCGATACTCAGTAAGTTTTAAAAATGGGAAGCGAGAGTTTTAAATGATGGAACCCGATAATGTTAAAGAAATTTCAAAGAAAGAAAGGATGTTAAAGGAACAAAAGTTTATTTTTAAAGGATTTATGGCATAGATAACAGACGGTCACAAGGAGAAGGGTGAGTAGTCGTCCAGATGTCGGCTGCCCTTTCATATGAGTTATATGCTGAAACTGATATCGGAAGTCATTTTGATCAAAGTGCAACACGGACCTAAG
Source organism: Dorcoceras hygrometricum (assembly GCA_001598015.1). Taxonomy (NCBI): domain Eukaryota; kingdom Viridiplantae; phylum Streptophyta; class Magnoliopsida; order Lamiales; family Gesneriaceae; genus Dorcoceras; species Dorcoceras hygrometricum. Next base: position 378,521 of record KQ996414.1, read on the forward strand.
TAGAGCTTCTAAGCCATAAATCAAACGAAAAGATATTGATGATGAGATCTGGGCTATTATCCTCTGTCTCCAAGTTTAAGAAAGAAATGTTTGTGAAACGTTTATGTATTGATGATTCCTTTAACTCAAAGTTATGTATGTTCAGATGTCTGCCTGCGTTAAATGAAATTGTTATTACTCAAATTTTACTTGCTGAGCCCCTAGGCTCATTAGCTTTTAAAATGGTGCAGGTATGACAGCTGAGGAGCGAACAGGAGGTGAAAGCTGATAGCAGCTGCTGGGTGTTGTGTTTATCAATGGCCATCGTTTTTCGTGTCATAGCTGATGTTGTATTGTATGTTAGGCATCTGTATTAGATCAATTACAACATTTGTATATTCAAACAGAATTTCAGATGTTGTAACTCGCAATTACAATATATATAATAGAATATGTTTTTCCGCAAAAACGTTTGTCAGTAGTTGGCGCGCAAGTGTATAGATGTCTGTCAGCTTTTATGTTTATATTTGTGTTTCGAAGTTTTATTTTTAAGTTATAAGGAATACATCTTATAACAAATTGTCTTTCAGCTCTTCTTTTTATTCAAAAATTTTTATTTAACCCAATTCGTGATTCCCGTGGGTTCGGGTGTCACATTTGAGATGGCGCCCAGATCTGAGGTAGCGTCCAGATTTGAGTGATTGAATTTCACTGTAGCTTTGACTGGGAGATTTAAACATAAGTGTCGAGCAACACTTAGTCGATTTCGAACCCGATATTTCTTATCTCTTCCCGAGAGCTTCGCAAACCCTTATTGTTCATTCGAACCTTTTCTCCGTCGATTTCCATCTATTTATGCCGTCGTTTGGAGCAATATTGGTGACGCTGAGCTCGTCTTCCTTAGGGCTTTCGATTTATACCAGTTTGGAGACTTGAATCGATGAGTTGTGGGAGCGCGAAGTAGTTGCAGTGTTCGAATATCTTCATGAATTCTGGAAAACAGTTCTTCCGTTCTTTAGCAGCTTTGAGTAAGTGATATCTTACCGATTTTTGATTCGATTTAGAGCTGGGTAGTTCTCTGTAGAGTTGAGGTAGCTGTTTTAGGCTACACGGCTTTAGGCTGTAAGCTGTATGAGCTTTGAGGTGAGCTGATTATTATATATCTTGACAGATTTGAGCTTTCGAGCAGTTCTTATTGTGTTTCTCCGTGAGCTGGTGAGGCAGAGGGATTGAGCAGGCTGTTGGAGCTGTGTACAGCGTGATCTGTCGAGGTATTAGAAGCTGTTTTGAGGTACGGATTTGAGCTTATTTAAACAGCTTTGGCATAAGCATGAGAATATTTCCAGTGTGTTGAGGATGCTGTGATGAGTGTTTACGTGAACAGATTTGCCCGACTGTGATTTGATTATCTTTGTTTGTGTATGATTTATGTATGTTAGTGAATTGTGCTTGGCATTCACGCATACATATTGAGCCTGAATTTGATTGATGCCCGAATTGAGCTAGCGTTGTGATAGGCCGGATGAGTTGTCGCGCCTGAAAGGTCCAATGCTATCATCGAGGTGGTGGCCGGCTGAGCTGTCGCGCCTGAATACCACTGAACTATGATGGTCGGCTGATTGTCGCACCTGAATATCACGGATCGATGATTTCCACCGGCTGATTGTGAAACGAACCAGACTCTAGAATTTTTTTTTAAAACATGTGCGGAAGCATAAACTTAAACATAACGAATGGCTCGTTTCCTTCTAAAACGTTTCTAAATCATTTTCTCAAAATACTTTAAGTATAAATAAAGGAATATTTGAAAACGCTAAAAACATCCAATATCGTAAAATCAACTACGTAAAATACTGAAAGCCAAGATGTTTAAAAACCAGTATCTAAAACTGTAACGTGACAAAACTGAATCATAAGGGCGGTCACGGGGTACTGCTGCGACAGGCGCTCAGAGGTCCTCATCGCCAGTCGGAATATACTCCTCGACGGGATCATCACCTGCACCATTTAAACCTAGTGAGCCTAGAGGCTCAGCATGCTCTATCGTAGTACATAACAAAGTACATACTAATAAAACCACATACAAGCACATAAGTATAGGTGTTAGAGTAGATGCCCAACTAGCCAACTTGTGGCGTGTGGGTTTATAGACTCTCGTATATGACAATATTTATATATGATATTCGCATTTACTCATATGGCATTCTTTACTTTCATTGTGTGTATGATGATTTACAATTGCGTTGAGTAAATACCTAGAATGCACTAAAGCGTATGTTAGATGTGATAGTGGGTATGACGGCTATCATGAAACACATCTAATAGTCGCTGTGTATTCTGAACATGTTCCTAGTCGATTGGGCCGTTTGTACTGATTAGTCCTCACGACTCGAAACGTCATTGAGACTCTACATGATAGGCGTCTCACTTTGACTCGTTTGCCGACTCACTTGGGGTCATCAAGCGGCGGGATTGGGTGAGACCCCGATGCGCGTAGGAGTCGATGCATCGTTGTCGAGGATTCACCGCTCGCAGACATGCGTGGATATCCTATGCTATCTGAGGGGATAATAGTGTATAAATCTCTGGCCAGAGTACTAGAAGTGTTTTAGGTAAATGTGTTTACCTAGTTACACTCGTGATGTCACTATTCGATCTCCAAGATGTATGCATAGCTATCGGAACTATAGCGACTCTCGATTTACCAATGGTCGTTGATCTGATCGGGATATATGGATTGAAAGGACCGTACTGTACGCTAACCACGACTAACTGGTTCTTGAAGGCACTATCAGTGATACCTAGGGGATCATGGGGCGATGTTGCTAGACGCTCTTACCATGATCCGATGGGCAAGTCCGGAATTGTGATTCCGGAGCCACAATGGTTGTGGGCCCACGGCTAGCTGTATCCCTGAACCATTGAGGGTCACACAAGTACTGGATTCGAGATTCCCGTACGGATACTCAGCTCAATGTGTTGAGCATACGAAGAGGATTTTGGAAGTGCGACTTCCTAAAAGGTCAACAGAGGTCAAATCGTGATTTGCCGATGTTGAGGGGCAAAACGGTCATTTTGCACTGGGGCTCTGAAAAATGGTTTTTCAGATCATAGTGTTCAGTTTCGGAAACTGAGTCGATCGGTCCGATCTGATCGGCGATCGGAGTTACGATGAAGTCGCGGTGATGGGGATGAACCGAATGTTCATCCGTTGGACCCGGGCCCGTTGGGCCGGTCCAAGTCCTTCACTTAGTCTATTTAATTAAGACTAGACTTCATTAATCAACACTTAATGCTTGTAACCCTAACCCTAAGCAAAACACGCCGCCCCTTCCTCTCTTAAGCCGCCGCCGTCGATCGTCGCCGCCGCTTCTCTCGCCGGAAAATTGTTTCCGACCAATTCGACGAGGACAATCCGTCCGCACAGATCTCGTCAGGCCTTCTAGTGCAGGCTGACGAAGGAGTCTCAAATCCGATCGTGGTCCTGATTGGCGTTATCTACCGCAGTCTACCGTGAAGTGCCGCTTTCTTTACGAAACCGGTCGGAGCCAGGCACAAGTGCCAGCAAGGTAGTGGTTTTGAACCCCCTATGTATGATGATAAAATTGTTATTGATTATTCGTATTGATCGTCTCCCGGCTCATATTCTATGTTCTTCCGCTACTCGCCGGGGGGCGGATCCGGATCCCCAACAGAAACCAGTTCGATGAACAAGCGATCTGGTTATTTATTGCTTGAGCTGCAGTAGCTCAGTGTTCTTGAATATTTGTGCATCGAGATACAGATTGAGTAAAGAGTATCAATCATGCGAAAATAACTCAAACTGCACTCTTAGGTTCGAAATCTTATTTAAACAGTTTTGCACGTATTAGACAAACATGCAATGCGTATGAGTAAATGCAGAAATTAGTAAAGTAATACGCTGATTTTTTTATGGAAGTTCGGAGCTAACTCTCCTATATCTCCCCTTCTTCCGCAACGGGAAGGATCCACTAGAAGACTTTCATTACAACGACCCTCGCTGCAACCCACTCCTACGACCTGCAGCCGCAAAAACTCCTAGCCACACCACTGACACCAGCCCACAATCTGCGTGTGTCTAACTCACTTCTTTACCGCCTCGGTGAAAAAGGTGACACTTCTTTACTGTCCAGTGCGAAAGACTACATACACTTCTTTAATGTCTTAGTGCGAAAGAAAACACACACTTATTTAACGTCTCAGTGCGAAAGACAACACAATGATTTGTGTTTATGATTCAGTCAACTATACTGTTAAGCTCACTGCTCTCATATGTGAGTGAATCTATGTGTGAAAAAAATATAGTGTACTCTCACTCTCAAATGTATTCTCACACACTGGGAAGTGCTCCTGGCCTGAGCTGGTTTCACCAATGTCTTCCCAGAGCTTGTGTTGTGATTTCTGCTGTTTTACATTTTGGTTCGCACAACACATTGCTGCCCAATGGACTCGCACGGCTGCACGCTGCTGGGCGTGCAACTCGCGCATGGCTGCGCCGCTTGCTGGCGTCGTCGTGCGACGATGGCGCATGGAGCGCCGCTCTTGTAGCGGCCGCGCGCGCGCCTTTGCGCCGCACGAGTTTTCATGGTGGTGGCGGCCGCCGGCCGGCCGCCACTCCGGTGATGCTCCGGCGATATCGTGACGGATGAATTCTTCTAGGGTTTGGTTCAGGCCTGTCCCGGGCAGCCCATGAAGTTTTCGGGCCGGTATACGATATCGGGCCCGTTTTTGATCGATTTTGAAATTTTAAGAATTTTGGGCCTAGAATTGTTTTAAGCCCAATATGATACAATTAAAATTAGAAAAATGTGATTTTAATTATGAAATATGATTTTATAATGAAATATGATTTTGTTGATTAAAATTTGTTTTTATCGGCAAAATACGATTTTATTATAAAATACGATTTCGTAATTAGAATATGATTTTGCGATAAATAATAGGATTATTTAATTTATGCATGTTAATTAGATTAATTGCATGATTGGGGTGATCGAGAGCCGTGCCCAATTTGTTAGGTGTATGCGATAGGTTTTGTATGATTTCGGTTTGTAAATATTTGATTATCATTTAAAGTGGGCCTGTTTTTGGCCCGTTCCCACCCCTTGATAAATGTATCCCTTGTATGTCATGGTTAATTTAAATGTAAATTACTAGATTTAGTGGGAGGACATCCGAAGACGGTGGACAATGACGATCAAGATATTGAAGACCGAAGATCTGTAAAACCGAAAAGCTTTGTAATAGGATTGCATTGCATATTGCATTACCCCTACGATTGGACCCACGTCCGTGGCTGGCAACCACGGACCGCATAGCTCTCGCGATCGATCATCCCAATATTTGTTTATATATGATGATATATAGATTAATTGAATCCGCATGTTGCATGTTTTAAATTAGATTTAAATATGCTTGAGACCAAAGTTTTTCAAAATAAAAATCCCTCGTTTTAAATATGATTTAAAACTCATATCAAGATAAAATGTTTATTCGATAAACGAAAGGGTATTTAAAATTGTTTAAATTAACCCTACCTTCCATCAACAATGGGTGTACGTCGATGCTACCCGTATACATGGCCCGACTCATATTATTGAGGGGGTCATGTATGCCGGAAAGCTGTCCACGCCATTGACAACTGTTGTGAGTCGGCTGGAACTCCCTTTAACGTTGGCTCATATTATTGGGGACGTTAAGGGGACCGTCCTTCACGACTCAACATTGATGGGTCATCTTGACACGTGATAGTAAACGGCGTCATATTATTGGGCCCTTACTGGACGTGAGGTGAATACATGGAGGTTGCACCGGCTGCAATCGGAAAATACCTTTTGGGGATCATGGATGGCTGATATTATTCGGGTCCATGATCGCTTAATTGGCCTCCGTGTACCCACTAAAGAAACCAGTTTTCTCGATTTCATTAGAGGGTGGTGAAATCGTTAAAATAGTGGGAGGGTAATTCATAAAACTTAACGACCATGTTTTATGTCTTAGCTTATATCTTATATAGTTAGTGATGTATGTCCGTTTTCCTTTCAGTATCACTGCTTTTAAAATGGTTTCGATGAAAAACCCGCTCGCTGCTATACTGGATAGCAACAGGTTCATCGGTCTGAACTACCAAGACTGGCTCCGCAACCTCAATCTTGTATTGGCTTCGGAGAAACTTCTCTATGCGATAGAGAAGAGTCCTCCGAAGTTTTCCCCTGTCGATATCAGCCCTGAGGAGCTGGTAACGCTTAAACAATGGTGGGACGACAAGGTTAAAGCTCGGTGCTATGTGATGGCATCGATGTCCAACGAAATGCAACGACGCTTTGAGAAGACAAAGTATGCCTCTACCATACTCTTTCATCTCAAGGAACTGTACGGGGAGAACTCTCGACATGAGAGGTTCACGGCTGTCAAGGAGCTGATGACGAGCCGCATGCGCGATGGGACTTCGGTCCGCGAGCATGGGGTTCGTATGATTGGGCTCGTTGAAAAAGCTGTCGGGCCTTGATATCGCACTTCCACACGAGCTGTCGGTGGATGTACTTTTCCTCTCGCTACCCGCTGCATTTGACCCCTTTGTGGTCAACTTCAACATGAACAAGCTGGAAGCCACCCTCGAAGAGGTGGTTATCATGCTCGTAGTGTTTGAAGGGACCATAAAGAAGGACAAACCCGTCCTCCTTCTGGGTTCTTCTTCCTCTGCGAAGAAGGGGCCCAGACGCAAGAGCAAGAAGCGTTCTGCTCCTGCGAAGGAGGAAAGTCCGCCAAGAAGCCAAAGGCAAAGGCTTCCAAACCAAACAAGCATGAGGATGTTTGCCACCACTGCCACAAGGCTGGGCATTGGAGGAGGAAATGCAAGGAGTACCTCGAGAAGTTGCGAACTGCGAAAGGTATTGTGGCGCCCGAACCCAACGAGGCCACAAGAATGTGGGATAAACAAAAATTTTTCGAATAAAAGAAGGGCTAAAAGATAATTCGCTACAGGCTGTATTTCCTATAACTTGAAAAGAACAAAACACACGACAAGCTCAAAGATCAGCAGGTACTTAAGTTGCGCGCTAACCACTAAAAACGTTTGCGGAAAACAGAGTATTTCATATAACTTTGCAATTGCGAATTACAACAGCTGATATTCTAGGTAAATATACAACCATTGCTACTGATTTAATACAGTACAATCTAATCAAAACGGTACAACTTAGACACGGAAAATGTAGGCCTTGGATAAACACAACGCCACCCATCTGCTGGTTTCAAGTTTCACCTGCTGTTTCTCCACCAATTGTCGTACCTGCACCATTTTAAAAGCTAGTGAGCCTAAAGACTCAGCAAGTAAAACCTGAGTAGTAACAATTTCATAAAACGCAGGCAGACATCTGTTCAATGCATATGTTAAGGAACTTCAATAAACAATGTCATTTTCGTAAACATTTCAGTAAACATTCAATGGCAGAAACAGGGGATGATAGCCCAGCTTCTCGTTTCGTTCAATTTCATTTTCATATGTTAAGGAACTTCAATAAACAATGTCATTTTCGTAAACATTTCAGTAAACATTCAATGGCAGAAACAGGGGATGATAGCCCAGCTTCTCGTTTCGTTCAATTTCATTTTCAGTCGATCATGGCATATAAGTTCTATGTGGTCCAATTTGCACTTTGATCAAAATGACTCCCGATATCAGTTTTAGCATATAGCTCATATGAAAGGGCAGTCGACATCTAGACAACTGCTCACCCTTCTCCTTGGTGACCGTAACTATCTATGCCATAATCTAAAACATATTTTGTTCCTTAACAATCCTTTCTTGAAACATTCCTGTAAAATCATCGGGTTCCATCATTTTAAACATTTGCTTCCCATTTTAAACTTTACTGAGTATTGAATTCGACTTTGGAAATATATCGTTAAAATGGATGTTAGAACAATATTTATTAAGTTTTGGTGATTACAAAAAGACAAAATGGATTGATCGATCAGTTGTCGCTTTCAACAAGTGCTATTTTATCAGTTGGAGTTTTCATGAAGAGATCAGCAGTTGATTAGTTGGAGGAGTGCTAAACGACGGCGTCTTGATTAGGTGGAACGACGTCGTTGGTATGAACAGTTACAGTTCAGCAGATACCTTCCTGAAGAGCTACAGCAGTTATTCGTGAAGATTCAGCAGATGGTATACGATTTGAGTTCTATTATGTTTTGCTAAGAAGTGTCAACGACAGCGTTTTGATAAGTTGGAACG
>KQ996416.1:2420-14499 GCA_001598015.1 Dorcoceras hygrometricum
TCCACAAACAATCACGCAGACGCAGCTGCTGGTTTTACAACACTTAGAATGATATTTTTCAAACGGCTTTTAGACAGCGCGTTTGTTACAGACTCAACAATGAATACAACGATGGAATACAAATCTATTGAGTGCTGTAAATTCTCTGGTTTCTAAACAACGAAACTCGATTCAAAAGATTGAACCAGAGAATAAACTCGAAGGTAAATCTATGAAGGCTTGTTTGAAAGTTCTTCGAGTTGTGAGCTTTTTGAGAATAACTTCAAATTGCAATCCGATCGTAAAATTGGCAGAGTGACGGTAAGTGACAATAGCGAAGGATGTTTCTTCAATTCAAACTTCTGCTATTTATACTCTTCGCTCAACGGTCATTTGATTTGGCTAAGGAAATAAAATCCCTTTTCAAATTCTGATAATCTGTAACCGTATGTCCTGCTCCACCAAATGGTAAATTGCACATCGTCAAAACCAGATTGTCGTTTTCCATATTTGAGCAATCACTGTAAAACGTCCTCTGTAAGTTGTACTATTTACCCAAAATAGTACCAATCTTGTCTCCTTAATTCCAGGCAACTGTACGATTCTGTTATGGCCATCGATCTTTTCCAATTTGAGTATTCGATCGAATTTGAATCAATTCATTGTTTGTGCCTGAATACTTTCTATTGAGTAGATCTTTCTCTCAAAAAGAAAATAGATAGACCATCGCTGATAATTGTCCTTTCTGAATACATTGAAATATCTGACCACTTGCAATTTCAGATAAGCTGACGTTATCATATCTGTTAAATGTACTGTAGCGACATCTGTTGAATATATTATCTGTTAAGAATGACGTCACAGTTTCTGATAACCATAATATGAACATATCTGTTGACAGCACCCTTCGCTGTTATCGGTTAGACGTATTGTCATGGTTATCAAAGCACGAACACTATCTGTTGTCAGCAACCATGAGTGATACTGTTACGGTATCTGATGGCAGCAACTATTAGATATAAGTTGGTCATATTGCAACGTGCCTGATTTCCAATGTGCGATTCTTTCTGTTGACAGCAACTATCACTGATTCAATAACGAAGTCTGTTGGCAGATACAATCACTCTTAATGCACTTTCAATAGTAGGTATTTGGCCCGATAACCCTAAAAACTGAACCGATAACTCAACTGTTCCAAACCCGAATCTGAACAACCCGATAACATCTCTGAAATATAAACTGATAACTGTTGTCAGCACCTCTGATGTCCTTGAGATAGATTACTCAAAATTCATCGATAAGTCCAATTCTTTTCTTATTTTTGTTATCACCAAAACTATAAATTTTATCCTAACAGGTTTGTCCATCCATACTACCTATGGATTTTTATCTACTACTTTAGTTGGATATTGTTCAACAACATTACTGTCGTTTCAAGTGCATAGCCCCAAAACGAGGGTGGAAGCTCAGTGGAAGTCATCATAGATCGAAACATGTCCATTAGAGTTTGATTACGACGCTACGCTACACCGTTGAGCTGTGCTGTTCCTAGAGGTGTCAACTGAGAGAGAATCCCGTTCTCTTTCAGATAGTCCAAAATTCCTGCTTAAGTGTTCTACACCTAGATCAGATCGAAATGCTTCAAAAATACTTTTGCCCAGTTGATTTTCTACTTCACTCTTGAATTTCTTTAATCTTTCAAAGGATTCAGATTTATGTTATTAAATATAAATACTCATACCTAGAGTAATCGTCGGTAAAAGGAAAGAAGTGGGTGTGCTCATAGTTAATACCAATACTAAGTGGACCTCACACATCTTTTTGGATCAAGTCGAACAGTCCAAGTGCTCGCTCAGGCTTGCCTCTAACAGACGCTTTAGTCCTTGATAGGATTCATGCTCAACATGATATGCGTGCATGAAAATCATCATAAATACATGGCAAAGTATAAAAAAATCAGATCACGCAGTCCAGTTAGAGATGATACACAATAAGCACAAGAATTCAGCTTGGCAACTCGGTACACATCCACATATACGTTCACATGTTTATCTCAAAACTGTAATTACAAGCTCAATTCATATCTTGCTCAAATATTGCCAAAATACCTCAACAAAACTCATGGGTAAAATAGCTCACACCACTATCGACCTCAGCTCATGGCCAACAACTCAGGGTGGAGAAATCACGGCAGAAACCACAAAAGAGATACGAATCTGAACATAATACCCATGAAATTCAGCTCGGGCAAAGCTTACTCAACTAACGGTCGAAGCTGTCAAGTCTGAACTACTACGACTAAACACAGAACGCTACTCTACTCAAACATTAACGTTAAGAACTGAGAATAACATTAGCAGAACACAGTTACCTGAACCGAAGTAAAACCCGCCCGGAAAATATTAGAATTCGAACAATTTAGCCTATATTTGACTTCTCTATTCCAGTCGCTACCGTCCTCCAAACCGGTAGGGAAATGTAGAGCTTGAAGAGAAGTTTCCAACCGTAGCACCCTCACTCAAAACTGATCAGCAAAACTCCGACGATCTGGAAAATACCACGTCGATGAACAGTGACGACAAGGGTTTGGGAAGTTCTCAGAAGATAAGGTGTTTGTGGTGTAGAAAAATGGCAAAATGCTGGTCAAAGGTCGTATAAATACGACTTAAGTTCTTCAGATCTGGGCTACAGGATATCCACACAGTATTCAACTCAGGCATATAGCTCAGCACGCCTACTCAATTCAGCTCTCGCTCCCAACAGTTCGCGTCCTCAGATAGATCATGCTCTCGGATCAGATCACGTGCATCAAACAGATCACGCTCACATATAAGCTCTCGCATGGGGTCCAACTCTTGCACTCGGTTCAGCTCTCGCATGCTAATATCACGTACTCATCAGTTCGCACGCCTCGAACAGCTCTCACCTAGGTGTTTGTCGCACTCATCTTAGGTCTAAGATTACCTCACCAATCAACACGTCACAACACCCACGATCTTACTTCTCAGCTCATAACACTGTGTAACTCCCAAAGCTGAATCCAGCTTATGCCTACTACTCAAACTGATAGCAGTTCGTAGAAGTTACACTGCCAATTTTCACTAAACAAAACAGATTACGCTATCAGCTCTGGCTATACTCAATGCCGCTCAGCTTAGAATACTCAGATCGGATCACACCCTTCCAATTCAGCATAGGACGCTCTATTCAACTCATGGACTGTTGGCTCAGCGATGGATCCGGATACCGCTCTCGGGGCATAATGGAAGATTTAAAAATATGATGCCCGGGAACAGTCATACAAGAATGAATACAACTAAACATATAAGGTTGTTTAGAGTATTTACCTTTGGCATCTTGGCACCCAGATCCGACCAGTCCATAGGGAAATGACCCTTCAACGGTTGAACGATTGATTGAACGCCCAATCCTATACACGATCGGAATCTCAATTCCTTCACTAGTCTGCACTAGAAAATTTGTGAAGATTTAGCGAACGGAACCTTCACGCCGAGACGGTCCGAATGAATTCCGGCGGTGAAGGCGGTGGGCGACGACGGCTGCGACGGTGAGCGACGACGGTCGCGAGAGGATGAGGGCAAAAGTGAGGGGATGGGAGCTGTGGAGGAGTTGTCAATACAACTCGGTACATTTGAATGGCTCCCCTTAAGCCCTTATTTGTAGATATTTCATGGGCTTAAACCATGTTAATGTGCCCAGGTCAGGCCCAGGCCTAGGGAACATTGGTTTCGAGTGTATAATTGTGGCTTCATCATAATCCCGATCGATGATCAGATCTGACCGATGTGCTTAGTTTCCATAATTTTACATTATGATGTGAAAATAATTTTTCGGACCACCTAATCCAAAATAGCAGTAGACCCCTATCAGCTAAAAGGAAAGTTATACTTCCCCAACCAATTTAGGAAGTCATACTTCCATCCTTCCTCCTACTATACTCAACACTTTAAGTACAATTTTCGTACGTAAATTGAGAAACCAGTGCTTGTGTGACCCTCAATGGTTCGGGGATACAGCTAGCCATGGGCTCACAACTCTTGTGACTTCGAAAACATATTTTCGGACATACCCATCGGACCATGCTAAAGAATCTAGCAACATCGCCTGATGATGCCCTATGTATCACTGATAGTGCCTGCAAGAAACAGTTGGTCATGGTTAGCATACAGTACGGTCTTTTCAGCACAAATATCCCGACCGAATCAACGACCATTGGTAAATCGAGAGTCTCTAGAGATTCGCTAGCCATGCATACATCATGGATATCAAATAGTGACATCGCATATGCTACTAGGTAAACCCAATTACCTAAAACACATCTAATACTCTGGTCGGAGATTTTTCACACTATTATCTCCTCAGATAGCATAGGATATCCACACACAAGGGCGAGAGCTGAATCCTTGACATGAAGCACCGACTTCTACATGAATCAGGACCTCACCCAATCCCGCCACCTGATGACCCCAACGAAGTCGGTAAATGGGTCAAAAGGAGGCACCTATCATGTAGAGTCTCAATGAAATTTCAAGTAGTAAGGACTAATATGTACAACCATGACCTCGTACTAAATCCACTCGATAAATGATAACCAATTGGAAAGTACAAACGAGGGTAGTTCGATAGATCACCATGTCACTATCCATCTGCATGCTCAGAACATGTCTATGTTCCCTACCAATGAAACGTGGTACTTTGCATCCCACATGCTAGTTTCAAGCTCAGGCGTCCCTCATCCTCTTCTGGACGGTCCAATCGACTAGGAACTAGCTTAGAACACACAGTGACTATTATATTTGTTTCATGATAGACATCAAATCCACTATCACATCTAACATACACTATAGTGCATTCAAGGTCTTTATCCAACAATTTGTATCATAATAATGAATATAAATAATGTCATAAATATGAGAATTTAATAAATAAAGATCGTTTTACATAGAGTCAACAAGAACCCACATGCCACAAGTTGGCTAGTTGGGCATTCGCGATAGTCAACTCAACTCACGACGGTCAACGTATCTCGATGGTCAACTCAGCTCGCACTTAAATCTCTATCCTGATCTGATTAAACCACTAATTACGTTGACTGATTATATTCCTCACAATGTTAATGAATGATGTGATATCTATTTATAGAATGGATGATATTAGAAGATAGGAATTTAATGGTTGTGATTGAATAAAATCTAATCGAACTATGTGTAAATTAGATTAGATTTGTTGGATAAAAAGATAAAGATCATACGGTAATGATGGAACGAAATCTAATCAAACGGTGTGTAAATTGGATTAGATTTGTTGGATAAAATATAAAGATCGTACGGTGACGATTGAATGAAATCTAATCGAACGGTGTGTAAATTGAATATATTACAATGCATATGTGACGATTTATTGTTCTTATATAATATCGCTTTGAAAAGGTACTCAATTCAAACAATAAATCTACATAATAAATTATCAAAATTTTCATTATATTTCTATCATTTATCATCTTCTACTTCAGAGGATGAATTCGATTCACACCTTCAAACTCAATTTGAGTCTCTTAATGAAACAGAGAACTTATTAGGGGTTCTAGCTGCTAATAACACAGTTTTAGGGCTAAATATGTCAAGAAAAATGAATCCGAAGTTAGACATGGCAGATCGATTCCCGATCATATCGTTATTCAACATGACCGTGAAATGATCGACCGTAATCTATTCAACAATTAGTTTGCCAAGCATCCAAGATATAATGAAATAATGTTTCGGAGACGTTTTCGGATGTCACGAGGACTTTTTCTTCGTATTTCTGATGCCGTGAAGAATCACGACCGTTGTCAGGCCTGGTGAAATCAAACAGAGATTACACACGCAATTAACCTCAAATAACAAAAGCTTAAAAAGATGGATAAAATTTTTATTTTGGCCCGACTACGAGTTATAGCTTAAAAATAATAGAATACTAAAGAAAGGAGTTTAATAACACAACCAGTATCAAAACATGATGTTACATTCATACAACATCAACGAGTATCCCAAATAAACACAATCTCAAATCTGAAATACAACAGCAGCTCGGGGCATTCCCCGACACAGCCTCGATGATACTATATATGTCAGGCCCGGTGCTCTAATCAAAGTTAAGCATGAAATTAACTCAAAAACACGAAAGTTTAAAAAATGGATAAAATTTTTCTTTTGGACTGACGGAAAATATACCTTCAAAATAACACGAACACATCAAATACCGACTTAACAAAGTCCAGTAACAGCCCAGTAAAAACTCTCAACAAATACATGTATATAATCACAACTACTGAAACCTCGAATTTTTAAAGACAGAACTACATAGGGCATCCCCTGGAAAATGACTCGATGGACTATATACATAACTGGGAACTCAACCGTGCCTAAGGGGCTCCGCCAACTGATGCATCCCAAGGACCAGTTGTACAACCTAAAATCCAAACACACAACAAAACAGACAGCCCCAAAGGGACAAGGGTCAAACCCCAGTATAGAGAGAAACATAAAACAACAAAATAGATAGCGCAAGAATATAAATGCTATGCGATGCATGAGAACAGGAGGAATCAAGGGCTCCAAGCAACAGCCCAACCGGGATCCACGAAGCTCAGGGAAACAGTAAATCGGAAACCACACAGCTCAAAAGAATGTCTCAGCAGCCGACGCTCAACAGGAAGATCAACAACTCAAGGAAAACACTCAACAGCTGGAGATACGAGGCTCATAGAACAACTCAACAGCTAGAGGACGAAACAGAAGCAATCAACGGAGCACAAGGCACAGAAACTCTGCTGGCAGGAAAGGATCTTAGAGGGCACGCACAGTACCAAAGGCTCAACAGACAACTCAATCTGCCGGTGCGCTAGCTCATGAGAGTGTGAGAGCTACCCACTCCGTCTCATAGTAGCACGACCGAAAGTGTGGGAAGTACCCACTCCGTCTCCTAACGGTACAATCGAGAGTGTGGGAGTTACCCACTCCATCTCAAGCCTTATCAATAGAAAGCTACCTGGTACTCGCAGATTAGCAACAATAAACGGCCAACACAGGTATGAGCTCAATCAACAGCAAGTGGCTAGCAAGGTATACAAGCTCAACGACAGCTAACTTCTAGCAAGGATAATAAGGGATATAGGCTCAACCACAGAACAACATGCGGATAACAAGGGAGGAGCTCAGCTTACGAAACAACATACGGTTACAAAGAAGGGGCTCAACAACATGTCATGCGTGTATGCAGAACAACAACTTGTAACATAAATAGCAGAAACATGTGCAAACAACAACAGAACATAGTATACACAAATACTGCACAGCATACCAGCACCCAAACAGATATATCCAAGCCAAACTCAAACCTGTAACATAAGCTCACATCCGTACCTGCTCAAATCTTACCCAGCTGCCTCACAAGGCCACCGCAGAACAGAGCACACACCAGCCCAGCACAGAACAGCTCACACCCGCACCACTGCTGTTATGCAACAGTCACATGGTTGCTAACAGCTCGGGTCTACTCTACGGTTAGCGAAACTAGTCTTGAAGCAAAGCCAAGAACAAGGAACAACACTTAAAGTTCACGGGTAACAGCTCGGGAGAACAACACGGTTGGGAGAAACAACGAACAGCGTGCACTCTACCACTTAGCGCTTCCTTCTCCGACCATCTCCGGCCACAATATCGGTAGGGAACTGACGGGTTTGGAAAGGGGTTTCCAATGGTACCTCTTGTTTGGAAAGGGGTTCCCATGGTACCTCTCTTGACCACAACTGGTCGGCCAAACTCCGGAAAATCGCAAAAAGAGGAAACGAGTGAACAGTAATGTGACGCCCGAACCCAACGGGGCCACGAGATTTGGGTAAATAAAAATTTCAAAACAAAAGAAGGGCTAAAAGATAATTTGTTATAAGTTGTATTCCTTATAACTTCAAAAGAAATAGAAACACAAGGACAAAACTAACAAACACTTAATTTGCGCGCCAACTACTGAAACTTGTTTGCGGAAAAATAGAGTCTAATATATATAACTTTGCAATTGCGATTACAACATCCGAATTTCTACATGAATAAACAGCTGTTGTAATTGATTTCAATACAGTATTTCTTAGAAACAAAACAACGACTGCTATGACACGGAATACATTGGCCATTGATAAACACACACCACCCAGCAGCTGATTCACGTTTCACCACCTGTTCGCTCCCAGCTGTCGCACCTGCACCATTTTAAAAGCTAATGAGCCTAGGGGCTCAGCAAGTAAAACCTGAATAATAACAAGTTCAAATACCAGGTGGACATCTGATCATTTCATAAGTTAAAGGAACATCAATGCATAAACATTTCTTAAACATTCATAACTTGGAGACAGGGGAATTTAGCCCAGATCTCAACATTAACATCATTTTCCTTAGATTTATGGCTCAGAAGCTCTCCTTAGGTCCGTGTTGCACCTGATCAAGTGACTAATGATATCAACCTTAGCCATTTGGCTTCTTTACGTTGGGGCAACCAACATATAGACGGCTGCTCACCCTTCTCATTATGACCGTCTGTTATCTACCCTTCTCTATTATGACCGTCTGTTATCTTTGCCATAAATCTTAAAATTAAACTTTTGTTCCTTTAACATCTTTCGTAAACTTCTTTCTCAAATCCTCGGGTTCCATCGTTTTAAAACTTTTGCTTCTGCTTCAAAATTTTACTGAGTATCGGGTTCGGCTTTTGGAAACATAATCATTAACATGAGACCAGTCGCGAGAGGAAACAGTCGTAATGAATAAAACCAGCTGAAAGGATAAAACTAGCTACAAGGGTTTTTTAAACATATTAAATGAAACGGCGTCGTTAGCGCGTCAACCAGCCGTAAGAAAAAGGTTAAACGACCAGTCGCAAGAAAACGCTAACATATGTAAAACCAGTCGCAAGGACTTTACTAAAAGAAACCAGCTGCAAGGTACGTTTTAAATGAAACGGCGTCGTTAACATATTGACCAGCCGCAGGGAAAATTTTAACAACCAGTCGCAATGAACAGTATCAGTCGCAGGACTAATACCAGCTGAAATGAACAGTAGAAACCAGACACAAGGAATAACCAGTCGCAATGAACAGTACTTTAGAAACGAATATTGCAACTGCTGAAATTTGACAATAAAATGCATCTGCTGATGAACAGTGCATCTACTGGATTTTAATAACAAACATGCACCTGCTAATGAACAGTGCATCTGCTGAATTAACGAAAATAACGCAGCTGCTGGATTTTAACAAAGAGATGCAACTGCTAGAATAAAACTGGATATATGTAATATCAAAACAACAACTATGCTATCAGCCGTTGCCTATCAAACCAAACTTCATAATGATTCGACTAGCAACTACCGATTACACCGTTATCAAATTCTGATATTACAACTACTAAATTGAAGAACATTCATAAACATTCTGGGAATAAACTCGAATACTCAGCACTTTAAAACATCATAAACTTTCTGGAAAACATTTTGGAAGCATTATAAACATCAAAACATTATTTTCGAACCCATCTTCTTTCCTTTGAACATGTATAAATCGTTTTAAACATAACTAAACATAACAATACATACAGGCAAGGAGACTCAAGAACATCAATATATACTTTAAATGTGGAGTCAAGAATCAGCTTTTACTTGCCTCAAACAAAGCTTTGCAACGATAACTAGTCCCTGCAGGATCTTCTCCCTGAGTAACTGTCAGGCCCCGTGCTAATTACTCACAATTAACACGTAATAAACGCATAAACACGGAAGCTAAAATCAGGGCTTAAAAATTTTTTGAAATCATTTGGGCCTGAACGTAAAAACATACATCCAAAATATCGATAGTCAAAATATAAGTTAACTCAAACTTATACAAACCAGGAAACAATAAATCTCAAGTCTAAAATAAATCCCCAATACATAGAAACACGTAGGGATGGCAATGGGCCGGGGCGGGGGCGGGGCTGCCATCCCCATCCCCGCCCCCGAATTATATCCCCGCCCCCATCACCGATTCTACCAATCGGGGAATCCCAATCCCCGAACCCGCGGGGATCGGGATCCCCGAACCCATCCCCATCCCCGTTTTAATTTTTTGATATTTAAATGAATTCATATATACTTATCAGAATGCCACAGTGAGGTCCCAGAAAAAAACATGGCACTAGACAATTTTTTATGCAAATAAATAGCTAAATTAGTCAATACAGGAAGGCCAAAAGCCAGTATTTTCACTTGATAAACGACACAAATCAATTCATAATTATTACTTTAAGAGGGTTACAAATTCACGAGAGATTAAAAAACCAATACAAAAAAATGGACAATACCAGACAAGTATCCGTTGGGTTTTGACATGTATCTCTGGCACCACTTAATGCAGTCGAGCAGCTGGAATTTTGCCAACCATCTGAAGAAGATGCTTTGGAACCACAGTCTCCATTTACAGCTTCAGTCAACATGGTATCACAAAGGCTTTCTGAGGCATGGACTTTTGGCTAAGAGGATTTATCACCGGTTGCAAGCAAGCCCTTAGAGACTGGTCTAAGCATTTCTGGTTTTTAATCACAACTTTTTGCCTTTTATTTCTCTCGCCACACACGATAACTTAATCTGAAAATTAGTTGCCTAAAAGATTCTATGCCCTCAAAAGCTATGATCAAAATGTCGGATACTTCCAATCTTGAGGTTTGCAATACTCTGCTATTGTTTTCTTTCAGACAAAAAGTAATAACATTCCATCTCTAAGGCGCTATGGTTTGACTAGGCGATCAAAATATAAATTACAGACCAATCAGGAACATTCACGAATCATCTTCCAAAAAACTGCGAAACCCAATTCAACAAGGGAAGTTTCCGATCAAGATTGGACTTTTTTTCACTGATAAGGATATCGAGAAAAAATGGAGCTGTAAAACAGAAGAACCTCAATCTTGACGGTAATTCCAAGTATGTAAACCATCAATCAAACTAATGAGATACCACTTGGACGTATACAAAAAAACTTTGAAAATATGCAAGGGAAATATAATTCTGGTTGAAATTGAAACAAAGCTTAATACTTAAAACCAAGTAAAAAGAACAACAACCGAAGAAGAAGAACCATACGAACCTTTCTCTTTTCCTCGTTTTAGGGTCACACGGACGGCTGATGCGGACGAAGACAGACAGTGGATGGATGGATTGGAGGTCGGCTGTTCAATCGAGCAATTAAGCTCTGATATAGCGTTTGTCAGGCCCCGTGCTAATTACTAACAATTAACACATAATAAGCGCATAAACACGGAAGCTTAAAATTTTTTCGAAATACAATGGGCCTGAACTCAAATCATACATTCAAAATATCGATAATTAAAATATGAGTTGACTCAAACTCATACGCAACAGGTAATAACATATCTCCAATCAAATCAGATCCCCAATACATGATAACACGGGGCATCCCCGGCTCAATACATAGCATATATATATAAATGGGACTCAAGGATGCGGGGATCTACCAGCTGAACCTCCACTCTGTCCAGCTTGGTTGCCTGTATTTCCTACAAATGGGCAACACAGACCCAAACAAAACAAAAGCAGGAAACAAGTACGAGGCCAAGCCTCAGTACGAAGAGCTATCAAACAGCTACGCATGCAACATGCTAACAATCAATGCTATGAAATGCATGTGGCTGTCAAAGGAAATCAGTCAACTAGGCCAGTGCATCAATCGGAAAATCATATCAAGTCGCCTCAATACCACGGTCTATCAACCGGGAAATCATCGGTCCGTGATCATCGGGGCCGTCAGCCCATCACAGCTCGGCGGTAGACACTCGTATCAGATAGTCACCGCTCCGATGATAGCGTTGGACTGGTGCACAACACATCTGTTGGTCAGCTCCAACGTGTCTTGGGTCATCAATCAAATCTGTCAAGGCCCAATATGTATGCATGTATGCCAATCAATATCAATGATCAATGCATACAAATCATAATACGTGAAAACAGAATATCGAGTTCAATCAATTCAACAGCTGTTCCACGTAAACACATAACA
>KQ996416.1:42326-54676 GCA_001598015.1 Dorcoceras hygrometricum
TCCACTCGACAAATGGTAACCATTTGGAAAGTCCGTACGAGGGTAGTTCGATAGATCACCAGGTCACTATCTATCTGCATGCTCAGAACATCACAATGTTCCCTACCAATGAAACATGGTACTTCGCATCGCAGATACTAGTCTCGAACTCGGGCGGCCTTATCCTCATTTTGACAGTACAACCAAGACCTCGGACTTATCCACTCGACAAATGGTAACCACTTGGAAAGTCCGTACGAGGGTAGTTCGATAGATCACCAGGTCACTATCTATCTGCATGCTCAGAACATCACAATGTTCCCTACCAATGAAACATGGTACTTCGCATCGCAGATACTAGTCTCGAACTCGGGCGGCCTTATCCTCATTTTGACGGCCCAATCGACTAGGAACATGTTCAGAATACACAGCGACTATTAGATGTGTTTCATGATAGCCGTCATACCCACTATCACTCCAACATACGCTTCAGTGCATTCTAGGTCTTTACTCAACGCAATTGTAAAACATTACACACATAATGAAAGTAAAGAACGCCATATAAGAAAATGCGAATATCATATATAAAGACTGTTTGTACAAGAGTCTATAAAACCCACACGCCACAAGTTGGCTAGTTGGGCATCTACTCTAACATGCATGTATGCCAATCAATATCAATGCATAATGCATACAAGGCATATTACGTGAAAACAGTAGGCATAACTCAAGCAATTCAACAACTGATTCACGTAAACACATAACAGTAATTCCACAGATTTCACACCACTGAAATATAGTCATGTTCACACTCAAAGCTGCTAAGGGCTGCTCAATCGTACCTCAATTCCACAAATTCTACCTCACAAATTCGAACAGAGAACGGCAGAACTCACGACCTGAAGAAGCAGAATTCTCTTGGTACCAAAACTCACGGCAGAAGGATTCAAGAGGCAGAAATCTGTACAAGGTGGCTAATATCTTAGCTCAAATCTGAACCAACAACCCATAAACACCTACGGCCAGAACCATGCTCAAGTTCTACAAGTCTACACAGGCATTAACTACAAGAGTAAATCTCAAATCAACAAGAGAATCTCACCCAACAGCTCACGCTAGCAAGAGGAACGCACGGCGCAGCTTTCTCCAAAAGCTTCGAACGCTAGCAGCTCCACTCCTCCAATCCAACGTTAATTCAAAGTCTAAAATAGGTAGCCAACGAAAGAGCTAATCTAGGGGAGTTCAGCGCCACCAAGATCTTTAAAAACAAAGGTTGGAAGCGACGGGAATCGGCGATGGAAAATTACGATGAATAGTAGAAAGTCGAGGGTTCGAAAATGAGGATAAGAAATATCAAGTTGAGAAATATTCTAAGTGTAGTTCGACACTTCTGTTTATTCCCCAACTCAAAATCTACTGTCTAAATCAAACACCGACAAAAACAGATCTCTGCATCGTTCACAATTGCAAAACAGATCTCTCAAAATGCGTTAAGTCCCAATCAGACCTCATGCTAAACAAATTCTCGGGCAAACATCAAAACGACAGCGTTTAGGTAAAAACAGATCTCATCGCTCGCGCAAAACAAAACACGCTAAACGCTGGAAACCCAAAACAACGACGTACAGCAAAACAGATCTTAGCGCTCACACAACAGATCTCAGCGCTAATCACCAAAACAGATCTCTACACTAAACCAGATCTCTCCTATGAACGCTATCACGCTACCAACATGAGATCTGCTTACGTCACCAGAT
The DNA here is from genome assembly GCA_001598015.1 of Dorcoceras hygrometricum. Taxonomy (NCBI): domain Eukaryota; kingdom Viridiplantae; phylum Streptophyta; class Magnoliopsida; order Lamiales; family Gesneriaceae; genus Dorcoceras; species Dorcoceras hygrometricum. The sequence goes on from KQ996416.1 coordinate 44,063, forward strand.
CTCCCACCAATTCCAATTGCGTTGACTCTCGTTGACATCTGAACTTCGAAATAGCATATATATTTCCACGCCATTCTCGACAAACCAGATCTCACCAAAACGCAGCGTTTTATCTTATTCTCGCGACAAAACATGCAACGCTAAGGAAAAACAGATCTCATTCGAAACTCAAACAGATTTCACGGGAAGCCAAACAGTTCTCACACAAAAGCTAGCAGATCTCACCAACATGTCACGACCAGATTTCTCAAACAGTTCGAACAGATTTCACCCAATAAATTCAAACTAAAATTTGGGCAACTTCAACTAGAGATCTGAATATTTTCCAAACCAGATTTCACTAAAAATTCGAAATTCCAGAATTCGAAATTCTTAATTCCCGTGACTAATTTAGTCCCTAATTAGAATCTGATTCCTCACATTCTCCCCACCTTAAGAGATTTCGTCCTCGAAATCAAAGACAAACCAAGGCAGAAACAATCAAACATTCAAATCGACACAAACATCTACTCAAATTCGAAGCAAAACCAGAAATTTACCTGGAAATTCTGCACAATCAGTGCTCAAACAGATGAGGCCAGTCCTGTCTCATCTTCTCCTCAACTTCCCAGGTAGCTTCTTCTCGGCCATGCTTGCTCCATTGGACCATCACCAACGGAATTATCTTGTTTCTCAGCTGCTTCTCCTTCCTATGCAGAATCTGCACTGGATATTCAACATAACTCAAGGCAGAATCCAGCTCAACTTCGTCGGTTCTCAAAACATGGGAAGGATCTGGCTCATATTTTCTCAACATTGACACATGAAAGACATCATGCATCGCTGCTAACTCCTCGGGCAGCCTCAATCTATAAGCCAACTGTCCAATCCGTTCAACAATCTCAAAAGGACCAACGTATCTGGGAGCTAACTTGCCTTTAAATCTGAATCGCATGACGCTCTTGTAAGGAGAAATCTTGAGAAACACACGATCTCCTACCTCGAACTCTAACGTTCGACGTCTTCTATTAGCATAGCTAGAGAAACGGTCTTGAGCAGCTTTCATTCTACTCCGAATCAAGTCAATTTGATCCTTCATGTGCTGAACAAACTCTGGTGTAGAAAGCTGTCTCTCTCCAACTTCTTCCCAACAAATCGGGGATCTGCACTTTTGACCATACAACGCTTCAAACGGATCCATTCCGATAGTCACCTGGTAGCTGTTATTATATGAAAACTCAACCAAGGATAGCGAATCCTGCCAGCCACCGCTAAAATCCATCACAATTGCACGCAGCATATCCTATAAAGTCTGGATAGTCTGCTCAGACTGTCCGTCTGTCTGTGGGTGATAGGCCATACTCATAGCCAATCTCGAACCCATAGCTGCTTGCAAACTCTTCCAAAATCGAGAAGTGAACCTCGGATCTTTTTCGGACACTATCCAAACCGGGACTCCATGCAATCTAACCACATGGTCGATGTACAGCTTCGACATTTTCTTCATAGAGCACCTCACATCATAGGGAATGAAATGGGCGGACTTCGAAAGTATATCAATCACAACCTAAATAGCATCACATCCCCTGCTCGATCGAGGTAAGTGAGTTACGAAATCCATGGTGATGTGCTACCAATTCCATTGGGGCACCTCCAAACTCTGCAGCAAACCACCAGGTCTCATTCTCTCGGCCTTGACCTGTTGGCAATTCAAACATTGAGCAACAAAACCAGAGATGTCGCTCTTCATACCTGCCCACCAGTAGTGAGACTTCAAGGCATGATACATCTTCCTTTCGCCTGGATGCACACTGTACCGACTACAATGCGCTTCATTCATGATGGCCTCCTTCACATCAATCAGGTTTGGAACCACTAATCTCCCTCGGAATCTCAAACAACCATCCGAAGAAATAGAGAAGTCATTAGACTGACCATTCTGGGCCTTAATCCTCAACTCATGGATATAGGGATCAGTCCTCTGCGCCTCCCTGATGTCATGCAAAAGCTGTGGCTCAACCTGCATAATAGAAACCACAAAGTACTGACCGCTCGGCTGAAATCTCCAACCCAAAGTACTCAACTGCTCATAGACTCTCTAAGTACTCAAAAACAAAAGCATCGCAGGCCGGGTCTTCCTACTCAATGCGTCGGAAACTGAGTTCATCCGCCCAGGCTGATACTGAATCTCACAGTTAAAGTCCTTGAGCAATTCCATCCATCTTCGCTGCCTCATGTTCAAATCAGACTGCGTGAAGATATACTTCAGACTCTTGTGGTCGGTGTACACCACAAATTCTTCACCATAAAGATAAGGTCGCAAAATCTTCAAGGCAAACACTATCGCAGCCAACTCCAAATCGTGAACAGGGTACCTCGTCTCGTGAGGCTTCAACTGTCGAGACGCATAGGCAATCACGTACCCGTTCTGCATTAGCACACATCCTAAACCATTGAGAGAATCATCGGAGCACACCACGAATCCCTCGGATCCAGACTGTAGAGCCAACACAGGAGCAGTAGTCAACTTCTCCTTCAACGTCTGAAAACTGTTCTCGCACTCATTAGTCCACTCAAATCTCTTATCCTTCTGAGTCAACTGAGTCAGAGGCTTAGCTATCGAAGAGAACTTCTCGATAAAACGCCTATAATAGCAAGCCAAACCCAAGAAACTACGGATCTCAGAAACAATCCTAGGTCTCTCCCAGTTAAGAACCGCTTCGACCTTGCTCGGATCTACCGAAATTCCTTGTGCTGAAATCACATGACCCAAAAAGATAATTCTGTCCAGCCAAAATTCGCACTTGCTGAACTTAGCATAGAGTTGCGAGTCTCTCAGTCGCTGCAAAACCAGTCTCAAATGCTCCTTATGCTCTCTCATGCTCCTCGAGTAAATCAGGATGTCATCGATGAAGACGATTACGAACTGATCAATATACTCGCTAAAGATGCGATCATCAAATCCATGAACACAGCTGGGGCATTTGTCAATCCAAACGGCATGACAAGAAACTCGTAATGCCCATATGTAGTCCGGAAAGCTGTCTTTGCCACGTCTGCGTCTCTAATCCACAACTGGTGATAACCAGAGCGCAAATCAATCTTCGAGTACACGACCGATCCCTGCAACTGGTCGAACAAGTCATCAATCCTCGGCAACGGATACTTGTTCTTCACTATTGCTTTATTCAACTGTCTGAATCCACACACATCCTCATGGATCCATCCTTCTTTTTCACGAAGAGAATCGGAGCTCCCCAAGGCGACATGCTCGGCCTGATGAAGCCTTTCTCCAAGAGATCCCTCAACTGATACTTCAGCTCTCTCCACTCTGCTGGCGCCAAGCGATACGGAGCTCTAGAAATCGGGGCGGTACCGGGAACCAACTCGATATTGAAGTCGATCTCGCGCCTAGGAGGGAATCCAGGTATCTCGTCTGGAAACACGTCGGGAAACTCTCGGACGATCGGGATATCACTCAACTCCAATCGCTGCTCTCGGGAACTATCAAGTGCGTAGATCATGAATCCATCATTTCCTAGCGATAGCAGGCTAAACATCTCCATGGCGTAAACCAGCGGAATCTTCGGACGCGAATCAGCACCGTAGAAATCCCACTTTTCACCCGAATCAGGGCGGAATCTCACAACACCATGGAAGCAATCAACTGTAGCCTTATAGCTAGATAGCACATCCATCCCCAAGATACAATAAAAATCTCTAATCCCCAAAACAATCAGATTGGAGACCAAAACATGCTCATCAAATCTAATCAGACAATCAATCACTACTTCTCTGGACCATAAACTCACACCAGCAGGAGTAGATACAGACACAACATCACACAATGGGGATGAACTCAACCCATGCTCAAACACAAACAACTCAGATATGAAAGAATGCGATGCACCAGTGTCAAAAATAACTCTCGCAGGATAATCATAAATAAAGCATGTACCTCCAATCACCATGCCCGGCGTCTCTTCAGCCTGCTCTCTATTAAAAATAACTCTCGCAGGATAATCATAAATAAAAGCATGTACCTCCAATCACCATGCCCGGCGTCTCTTCAGCCTGCTCTCTATTCAAAGCATTCGCCTGAGCCTGCTGGGGAATCTGAAACTGAGGTCGGGAAGGTCCTCCAAACCTAGATGGCTCACGAGGCTAAAATCCTGATCGATGGGACTGAGAGAAAGACTGCTGTCGCTGCGAAGAACCACCAGCGGAACCCTGCTGCGACTGTCCAGAAGACCGCCCTCCTATCGAAGGACACGCCCTAGCGAAATGTCTCGGCTGACCACAAAGATGGCAAAGTCCTCTAACTCCACGACACTGCGAAGTCTCATGCCTCCCTCCGCACTGCCCGCAAAATCCACCGCCAGAACCACTGCCTGAACCGCTTCCAGAACCAGAACTCATGGAACTAGAGGAACTCGAATGGCCCTTCTTCTTGAATTGCTTCCCTTGAGGTCGAAACTGCTGGCGACTCGACTGTTGTGATCCCTGAGGAGACTGATACGACTGCGATACCGCCGGCGCTGGCTGAGGAGCACGTCCAGTCGTCTGATGCACCGGAGCCTCGGGATCCATCAAACTCTCCTCAATATCAACCGCATTGTTCACAGCTTCCATAAAGGTCGCCGGGGACCCAGACAACACCATCCGGTAAAGGTCAGGTCTCAAGCCCTTCAAGAATTTGTTCCTCTTAGTTCGCTCTTGGTTCGCTACATGTGGCATGTACACCAAAAGCGCAGAAAACTGCCTCGCATACTCAGCCACTCGCATATTTCCCTGCTTGAGGTTGTCGAACTCTCGCTCTCGGCTAGCGAAGTAAGACTCCGGGGTATATTCCTGACGGAATGCCTCGCAGAAACTCTCCCAGGTGATCACTGCTCCACTATCACGAAGCATCCTAGAAGTACCCCTCCACCAGCGCTGCGCATCATCCCACAGCTGCAGCACTGCTAATTTCAGTATCTTTTTCGGAGCATACTCCAAGGTATCGAATAGCTCCTCCATCTTCACAAGCCATGCCTCAGCTCTCGCAACTCCCTCAGTAGCAGCAAACGTCGGAGGGTTCGTACGCTAAAATCGAGCTAAAACTAATTCCATCCCGCCCAACTGTCGGGTCACATCATCTACCTGATGAACATCCTCATCACTGTCTGGAGCCCTAGACCCCTCGGAACGCCTAGATCTACCTCTTCGCGGCATCTACACAAGTCTAGAGGTAAGGCTAACAGATAAACATCAAGGCAGATAATAATCACATAAGCCACAGAGTCAATCAACAATCAAATCAAAACTCTGTGCCTAGACTCGAGTGTAATCAAAAGAAATCGAGCTTATCCCAGTTTAAGCTCTAATACCAAAAATGTCAGTCCCCGTGCTAATTACTCACAATTAACACGTAATAAACGCATAAACACGGAAGCTAAAATCAGGGCTTAAAAATTTTTCGAAATCATTTGGGCCTGAACGTAAAAACATACATCCAAAATATCGATAGTCAAAATATAAGTTAACTCAAACTTATACAAACCAGGCAACAATAAATCTGAAGTCTAAAATAAATCCCCAATACATAGAAACATGGGGCATCCCCCGGTTCAGTACATATCATAAATATAACTGGGACTAATGGGAACGGGGGTCGACCAGCTGTACCACTGCTCTGTCCAGCCTGGCTACCTGAAGATCCTGCAAATGGGTGACATAGACCCAAGATACAAAAGCAGGAAAACAGAATACGAGGTCAAGCCTCAGTACGAAGAGCTATCAAAACACCTAACATGCAACATGCCATAAATCAATGCTATGAATGCATGAGGGCTATCAAGGAATCGGATAGCTAGACCAGTCTATCAACTGGCAAATCAAATCAAGCCTCTATACCACGCATGGCCAATCAGCCGGTGGAAATCATCGGTCTGTGATCATCGGGGCCCGTCAGCCCATCACAGCTCGGTGGTACACACTCGAATCCGGTAGTCACCACTCTGATGATAGTGTTGGACTTTTGCAGGCACGACTCATCAGTCAGCCAGTCACAACGTGGCACCCAATCAGGTCATCAAATCAATCTGTCAAGGCTCAATATGTATGCATGTATGCCAATCAATATCAATGCATAATGCATACAAGGAATATTACGTGAAAACAGTAGGCATAACACAAGCAATTCAACAACTGATTCACGTAAACACATAACAGTAATTCCACAGATTTCACACCACTGAAATATAGTCATGTTCACGCTCAAAGCTGCTAAGGGCTGCTCAATCGTACCTCAATTCCACAAATTCTACCTCACAAATTCGAACAGAGCACGGCAGAACTCACGACCTGAAGAAGCAGAATTCTCTTGGTACCAAAACTCGCGGCAGAAGGATTCAAGAGGCAGAAATCTGTACAAGGTGGCTAATATCTTAGCTCAAATCTGAACAACAACCCATAAACACCTACGGCCAGAACCATGCTCAAGTTCTACAAGTCTACGCAGGCATTAACTACAAGATTAAAGCTCAAATCAACAATAGAAGCTCACCCAACAGCTCAAGCTAGCAAGAGGAACGCACGGCGCAGCTTTCTCCAAAAGCTTCGAACGCTAGCAGCTCCACTCCTCCAATCCAAAGTTAATTCAAAGTCTAAAATAGGTAGCCAACGAAAGAGCTAAGCTAGGGGAGTTCAGCGCCACCAAGATCTTTAAAAACAAAGGTTGGAAGCGACGGTAATCGACGATGGAAAATTACGGTGAACAGTAGAAAGTCGAGGGTTCGAAAATGAGGATAAGAAATATCAGGTTGAGAAATATTCTAAGTGTAGTTCGACACTTCTATTTATTCCCCAACTCAAAAGATACTGTCTAAATCAAACACCGACAAAAACAGATCTCTGCATCGTTCACAATTGCAAAACAGATCTCTCAAAATGCGTTAAGTCCCAATCAGACCTCATGCTAAACAAATTCTCGCGCAAACATCAAAACGACAGCGTTTAGGTAAAAACAGATCTCATCGCTCGCGCAAAACAAAACACGCTAAACGCTGGAAACCCAAAACGACGACGTACAGCAAAACAGATCTTAGCGCTCACACAACATATCTCAGCGCTAATCACCAAAACAGATCTCTACGCTAAACCAGATCTCTCCTATGAACGCTATCACGCTACCAACATGAGATCTGCTTACGTCACCAGATCTCTCACCAATTCCAATTGTGTTGACTCTCGTTGACATCTGAACTTCGAAAGAATAGCATATACATTTCCACGCCATTCTCGACAAACCAGATCTCACCAAAACGCAGCGTTTTATCTTATTCTCGCGACAAAACACGCAACGCTAAGGAAAAACAGATCTCATTCGAAACTCAAACAGATTTCACGGGAAGCCAAACAGATCTCACACAAAAGCTAGCAGATCTCACAACATGTCACGACCAGATTTCTCAAACAGTTCGAACAGATTTCACCCAATAAATTCAAACTAAAATCTGGGCAACTTCAACTAGAGATCTGAATATTTTCCAAACCAGATTTCACTAAAAATTCGAAATTCCTGAATTCAAAATTCTTAATTCCCGTGAGTAATTTAGTCCCAAATTAGAATCTGATTCCTCACATTCTCCCCACCTTAAGAGATTTCGTCGTCGAAATCAAAGACAAACCAAGGCAGAAACAATCAAACATTCAAATCGACACAAACATCTACTCAAATTCGAAGCAAAACCAGAAATTTACCTGGAAATTCTGCACAATCAGTGCTCAAACAGATGAGGCCAGTCCTGTCTCATCTTCTCCTCAACTTCCCAGGTAGCTTCTTCTCGGCCATGCTTGCTCCATTGGACCATCACCAACGGAATTATCTTGTTTCTCAGCTGCTTCTCATTCCTATCCAGAATCTGCACTGGATATTCAACATAACTCAAGGCAGAATCCAGCTCAACTTCGTCGGTTCTCAAAACATGGGAAGGATCTGGCTCATATTTTCTCAACATTGACACATGAAAGACATCATGCATCGCTGCTAACTCCTCGGGCAGCCTCAATCTATAAGCCAACTGTCCAATCCGCTGAACAATCTCAAAAGGACCAACGTATATGGGAGCTAAGTTGCCTTTAAATCTGAATCGCATGACGCTCTTGAAAGGAGAAATCTTGAGAAACACACGATCGCCTACCTCGAACTCTAACGATCGACGTCTTCTATTAGCATAGCTAGAGAAAAGGTCTTGAGAAGCTTTCATTCTACTTCGAATCAAGTCAATTTGATCCTTCATGTGCTGAACAAACTCTGGTGTAGAAAGCTGTCTCTCTCCAACTTCTTCCCAACAAATCGGGGATCTGCACTTTCGACCATACAACGCCTCAAACGGAGCCATTCCGATAGTCACCTGGTAGCTGTTATCATATGAAAACTCAACCAAGGATAGCGAATCCTACCAGCCAACGCTGAAATCCATCACAATTGCACGCAGCATATCCTCTAAAGTCTGGATAGTCCGCTCAGACTGTCCGTCGTTTGTGGGTGATAGGACGTACTCATAGCCAATCTCGAACCCATAGCTGCTTGCAAACTCTTCCAAAATCGAGAAGTGAACCTCGGATCTTTGTCGGACACTATCGAAACCGGGACTCCATGCAATCTAACCACATGGTCGATCTACAGCTTCGCCATTTTCTTCATAGAGCACCTCACATCATAGGGAATGAAATGGGCGGACTTCGAAAGTCTATCAATCACAACCCAAATAGCATCACATCCCCTGCTCGATCGAGGTAAGTAAGTTACGAAATCCATGGCGATGTGCTCCCAATTCCATTGGGGCACCTCCAAACTTTGCAGCAAACCACCAGGTCTCATTCTCTCGGCCATGACCTGTTGGCAATTCAAACATCAAGAAACAAAACCAGAGATGTCGCTCTTCATACCTGCCCACCAGTAGTGAGACTTCAAGGCATGATACATCTTCCTTTCGCCTAGATGCACACTGTACCGACTACAATGCGCTTCATTCATGATGGCCTCCTTCAAATCAATCAGGTTTGGAACCACTAATCTCCCTCGGAATCTCAAACAACCATCCGAAGAAACAGAGAAGTCATTAGACTGACCATTCAGGGCCTTAATCCTCAACTCATGGATATAGGGATCAGTCCTCTGCGCCTCACTGATGTCATGCAAAAGCTGTGGCTCAACCTGCATCGTAGAAACCACAAAGTACTGACCGCTCGGCTGAAATCTCCAACCCGAAGTACTCAACTGCTCATAGACTCTCGAAGTACTCAAAAACGAAAGCATCGCAGGCTGGGTCTTCCTACTCAATGCGTCGGCAACTGAGTTCATCCGCGCAGGCTGATACTGAATCTCACATTAAAGTCCTTGAGCAATTCCATCCATCGTCGCTGCCTCATGTTCAAATCAGACTGCGTGAAGATATACTTCAGACTCTTGTGGTCGGTGTACACCACAAATTCTTCACCATAAAGATAATGTCGCCAAATCTTCAAGGCAAACACTATCGCAGCCAACTCCAAATCGTGAACAGGGTACCTCGTCTCATGAGGCTTCAACTGTCGAGCTGCATAGGCAATCACGTACCCGTTCTGCATTAGCACACATCCTAAACCATTTGAGATAATCATCGGAGCACACCACGAATCCCCCGGATCCAGATGGTAGAGCCAACACAGGAGCAGTAGTCAACTTCTCCTTCAACGTCTGAAAACTGTTCTCGCACTCATTAGTCCACTCAAATCTCTTATCCTTCTGAGTCAGCTGAGTCAGAGGCTTAGCTATCGAAGAGAACTTCTCGATAAAGCGCCTATAATAGCCAGCCAAACCCAAGAAACTACGGATCTCAGAAACATTCCTAGGTCTCTCCCAGTTAAGAACCGCTTCGTCCTTGCTCGGATCTACCGAAATTCCTTGCGCTGAAATCACATGACCCAAAAGATAATTCTATCCAGCCAAAATTCGCACTTGCTGAACTTAGCATAGAGTTGCGAGTCTCTCAGTCGCTGCAACACCAGTCTCAAATGCTCCTTATGCTCTCTCATGCTCCTCGAGTAGATCAGGATGTCATCAATGAAGACGATCACGAAACGATCAATATACTCGCTGAAGACGCGATTCATCAAATCCATCATTTCCTAGCGATAACAGGAAAAACATCTCCATGGCGGAAACCAGCGGAATCTTCGGACGCGAATCAGCACCGTAGAAATCCCACTTCTCACCCGAATCAGGGCGAAATCTCTTAAGGTGGGGAGAATGTGAGGAATCAGATTTCAAGATTTGTGATTAATCAGATTTAGGAGTAGGATTAGTCACGAGAATTAAGATTTTTGATTTCTGGAATTTCGGATTTTTGGTGAAACCTGATTTGAGGAAATTCAGATCTCTAGTTGGAGTTGTCCAGATTTTAGTTCGGGTTTATCGGGTGAAATCTGGTAGCGATTTGAAGTTGATTTGGTTAGATTTAGATAGAAATCTATTTTTCCTTAGCGTTGCGTGAAGTGCCGCGAGAATTGAGTAAAACGGTGTCGTTTTGGTGAAGTCTGGATGGTCAAGAGTGGCGCGGGAGTTAAGCGCTTGCATTTCGTAATTTCAGATGTCAACGCTGGTCAACG
>KQ996416.1:81127-94707 GCA_001598015.1 Dorcoceras hygrometricum
AAAACAATCAGATTGGAGACCAAAACATGCTCATCAATTCTAATCAGGCAATCAATCACTACTTCTCTGGACCATAAACTCACACCAGCAGGAGTAGATACAGACACAACATCACACAATGGGGATGAACTCAACCCATGCTCAAACACAAACAACTCAGATATGAAAGAATGCGATGCACCAGTGTCAAAAAGAACTCTCACAGGATAATCATAAATAAATCATGTACCTCCAATCACCATGCCCGACGTCTCTTCAGCCTGCTCTCTATTAAAAGCATTCGCCTGAGCCTGCTGGGGAATCTGAAACTGAGGTCGGGAAGGTCCTCCAAACCTAGATGGCTCACGAGGCTGAAATCCTGATCGCTGGGACTGAGAGAAAGACTGCTGTCGCTGCGAAGAACCACCAGCGGAACCCTGCTGCGACTGTCCAGAAGACCGCCCTCCTATCGAAGGACACGCCCTAGCGAAATGTCCCGGCTGACCACAAAGATGGCAAAGTCCTCTAACTCCACGACACTGCGAAGTCTCATGCCTCCCTCCGCACTGCCGGCAAAATCCACCACCAGAACCACTGCCTGAATCGCTGCCAGAACCAGAACTCACGGAACTAGAGGAACTCGAATGGCCCTTATTCTTGAATTGCTTCCCTCGAGGTCGAAACTACTGGCGACTCGACTGTTGTGATCCTTGAGGATACTGATACGACTGCGACACCGCCGACGCTGGCTGAGGAGCACGTCCAGTCGTCTGATGCACCGGAGCCTCGGGATCCATCAAACTCTCCTCAATATCAACCGCATTGTTCACAACTTCCATAAAGGTCGCCGGGGACCCAGACAACACCATCCGGTAAAGGTCAGGTCTCAAGCCCTTCAAGAATTTGTTCCTCTTAGTTCGATCTTGGTTCGCTACATGTGGCATGTACACCAAAAGCGCAGAAAACTGCCTCGCATACTCAGCCACTCGCATATTTCCCTGCTTGAGGTTGTCGAACTCTCGCTCTCGGCTGGCGAAGTAAGACTCCGGGGTATATTCCTGACGGAACGCCTCGCAGAAACTCTCCCAGGTGATCACTGCTCCACTATCACGAAGCATCCTAGAAGTACCCCTCCACCAGCGCTGCGCATCCTCCTGCAGCTGCAGCACTGCTAACTTCAGTCTCTTTTCCGGAGCATACCCCAAGGTATCGAATAGCTCCTCCATCTGCACAAGCCATGCCTCAGCTCTCCTCAGCCTGCTCTCTATTCAAAGCATTCGCCTGAGCCTGCTGTGGAATCTGAAACTGAGGTCAGGAAGGTCCTCCAAACCTAGATGGCTCACGAGGCTAAAATCCTGATCGCTGGGACTGAGAGAAAGATTGCTGTCGCTGCGAAGAACCACCAGCGGAACCCTGCTGCGACTTTCCAGATGACCGCCCTCCTATCGAAGGACACGCCCTAGCGAAATGTCTCGGCTGACCACAAAGATGGCAAAGTCCTCTAACTCCATGACACTGCGAAGTCTCATGTCTCCCTCCGCACTGCCCGCAAAATCCACCGCCAGAATCACTGCCTGAACCGCTGCCTGAACCAGAACTCACGGACCCAGAGGAACTCGAATGGCCCTTCTTCTTGAATTTCTTCCCTAGAGGTCGAAACTGCTGGCTACTTGACTGCTGTGACCCCTGAGGAGACTGATACGACTGCGACACCGCCGGCATTGGCTGAGGAGCACGTCCAATCGTCTGCTGCACCGGAGCCTCAGGATCCATCAAACTCTCCTCAATATCAACCGCATTGTTCACAACTTCCATAAAGGTCGCCGGGGACCCAGACAACACCATCCGGTAAAGATCAGGTCTCAAGCCCTTCAAGAATTTGTTCCTCTTCGTTCGCTCTTGGTTCGATACATGCGGCATGTACACCAAAAGCGCAGAAAACTGCCTCGCATACTCGGCCACTCGCATGTTACCCTGCTTGAGGTTGTCGAACTCTCGCTCTCGGCTGGTGAAGTAAGACTCCGGGGTATATTCCTGACGGAACGCCTCACAGAAACTCTCCCAGGTGATCACTGCTCCACTATCACGAAGAATCCTAGAAGTGCCTCTCCACCAGCGCTGCGCGTCATCCCGCAGCTGCAGCACTGCTAACGTTCAGTCTCTTTTCCGGAGCATACCCCAAGGTATCGAATAGCTCCTCCATCTGTACAAGCCATGCCTCAGCTCTTGCACCTCCCTCAGTAGCAGCAAACGTCGGAGGGTTCGTACGCTGAAATCGAGCTAAAACTAATTCCATCCCGCCCAACTGTCGGGTCACATCATCTACCTGATGAACATCCTCATCACTGTCTGGAGCCCTAGACCCCTCGGAACGCCTAGATCTACCTCTTCCCGACGGCATCTACACAAGTCTAGAGGTAAGGCTAACAACAGATAAACATCGAGGAAGATAATAATCACATAAGCCACAGAGTCAATCAAAAATCAAATCAAAACTATGTGCCTAGACTCGAGTGTAATCAAAAGAAATCGAGCTTATCCCAGTTTAAGCTCTGATACCAAAAATGTCAGGCCCCGTGCTAATTACTCACAATTAACACGTAATAAACGCATAAACACGGAAGCTAAAATCAGGACTTAAAAATTTTTCGAAATCATTTGGGCCTGAACGTAAAAACATACATCCAAAATATCGATAGTCAAAATATAAGTTAACTCAAACTTATACAAACCAGGCAACAATAAATCTCAAGTCTAAAATAAATCCCCAATACATAGAAACACTGGGCATCCCCCGGTTCAGTACATATCATAAATATAACTGGAACTCATGGGAACGGGGGTCGACCAGCTGTACCACTGCTCTGTCCAGCCTGGCTACCTGAAGATCCTGCAAATGGGTGACACAGACCCAAGACACAAAAGCAGGAAAACAGAATACGAGGTCAAGCCTCAGTACGAAGAGCTATCAAAACAGCTAACATGCAACATGCCATAAATCAATGCTATGAATGCATGAGGGCTATCAAGGAATCGGATAGCTAGACCAGTCTATCAACTGGCAAATCAAATCAAGCCTCTATACCACGCATGGCCAATCAGCCGGTGTAAATCATCGGTCCGTGATCATCGGGGCCCGTCAGCCCATCACAGCTCGGTGGTAGACAATCGAATCCGGTAGTCACCACTCCGATGATAGTGTTGGACTTTTGCAGGCACGACTCATCAGTCAGCCAGTCACAACGTGGCACCCAATCAGGTCATCAAATCAATCTGTCAAGGCTCAATATGTATGCATGTATGCCAATCAATATCAATGCATAATGCATACAAGGCATATTACGTGAAAACAGTAGGCATAACTCAAGCAATTCAACAACTGATTCACGTAAACACATAACAGCAATTCCACAGATGTCACAACACTGAAATATGGTCATGTTCATGCTCAAAGCTGCTAAAAGCTGCTCAATCGTACCTTCACAACTTCAATATACCTTAACCGGTTTCACAAACAACGGCCAGCAACTAAATCAAGTCTACGGCCCTTGAAACTTCACGGCAAAGCTCAACCAAAATCCTGGTGGAAAATTACGGTGAACAGTAGAAAGTCGAGGGTTCGAAAATGAGGATTAGAAATATCAGGTTGAGAAATATTCTAAGTGTAGTTCGACACTTCTATTTATTCCCCAACTAAAAAGCTACTGTCTAAATCAAACACCGACAAAAACAGATCTCTGCATCGTTCACAATTGCAAAACAGATCTCTCAAAATGCGTTAAGTCCCAATCAGACCTCATGCTAAACAAATTCTCGCGCAAACATCAAAACGACAGCGTTTAGGTAAAAACAGATCTCATCGTTCGCACAAAACAAAACACGCTAAACGCTGGAAACCCAAAACGACGACGGACAGCAAAACAGATCTTAGCGCTCACACAACAGATCTCAGCGCTAATCACCAAAACAGATCTCTACGCTAAACCAGATCTCTCATATGAACGCTATCACGCTACCAACATGAGATCTGCTTACGTCACCAGATCTCTCACCAATTCCAATTGCGTTGACTCTCGTTGACATCTGAACTTCGAAAGAATAGCATATACATTTCCACGCCATTCTCGACAAACCAGATCTCACCAAAACGTAGCGTTTTATCTTCTTCTCGCGACAAAACACGCAACGCTAAGGAAAAACAGATCTCATTCGAAACTCAAACAGATTTCACGGGAAGCCAAACAGATCTCACACAAAAGCTAGCAGATCTCACCAACATGTCACGACCAGATTTCTCAAACAGTTCGAACAGATTTCACCCAATAAATTCAAACTAAAATCTGGGCAACTTCAACTAGAGATCTGAATATTTTTCAAACTAGATTTCACTAAAAATTCGAAATTCCAGAATTCGAAATTCTTAATTCCCGTGACTAATTTAGTCCCAAATTAGAAATCTGATTCCTCACAGTAACCACACGAGCTTTTTCTGGAATTACTTTGAAGAACACTAGAGGATTTATTTGCAAATGATAAAAATCTTACTTTGAAAATATGTTTAAATATGTAAGGGTTTAGTGGCAAGCTACTTGTGAAATCAAGCATGACACACTTAGAAAATTTGGTAAAATTCCCTTCCTTTCATTTTAATTTGTAAAACACCAAACCTTTTCCAAAAGAAATCATTTATCCTCCTTAAAAATATCTTCTATGTAAGGGTTTAGTGGCAAGCTACTTGTGAAATCAAGCATGACACACTTAGAAAATTTGGTAAAATTCCCTTCCTTTCATTTTAATTTGTAAAACACCAAACCTTTTCCAAAAGAAATCATTTATCCTCCTTAAAAATATCTTCAATCATTTAAAACCTGCTCGTGCACTACCCTTGGAGTCACCTGCTGAAACCAGCCATGTCACACTTATCTTATGAAATTAAAAGATCAGCGATACATAAACATTTCAAAATACCCATTATAAAATTAATAATGCATAATGTGGTCCTAAGGATTTTGGGGCGTTACAACTCTACCCTCCTTATTAAAATTTCGTCCTCGAAATTTACGTACCAAATAGGTAAGGGTAAAGACTTAGTATATCAGCTTCTGTTTCCCACGTTGCTTCTCGCTCCGACTGGTTAGTCCATTGTACCTTAACCATAGGAATGCTACGGTTTATTAATCTTCTAATCTCTTGGAGGAGAATTCTTTCTGGTCGCTCTTCATAGCTTAAATCCGGTGATAACTGGATTGGTTCATGACTTAACACATGCGAAGGGTTAGGAACGTATTTCCTCAAATCTGATACATGAAAAAAATTATGCACAGCTGCCAGTTGGGGAGACAGTGCTAGACGATAGGCTAATGTTCCTATCTTCTCCAAAATCTCATAGGGTCCAATATACCTTGGACTCAGTTTCCCTTTCTTTCCAAAACGCATAACTCCTTTCATTGGAGCTATCCTCAAAAACACATGATCACCTGTTTCAAAATTTAGTTCCCTTCTTCGATTATCTGCATAACTTTTCTGTCGACTTTGAGCAGCTTTCATTCTTTCCTTTATTTTCCTAACAGTTGCTGCTGTTTGCTCTACAATATCTGGTCCTAAACCAGCTCTTTCACCAAATTCATCCCAATGAAGTGGTGTTCTACACTTTCGGCCATACAGAGCTTCATATGGAGCCATTTGAATCGAAGCTTGGAAACTTTTATTATAGGCAAACTCTACCAGTGGTAATTTCACATCCCAACCTTCTGAAAAATCCACAATACATGCTCTGAGCAAATATTCTAAAATCTGGATCACCCTTTCTGATTGTCCATCAGTCTGGGGGTGAAACACGGTACTAAATGTCAGCTTTGTACCCATAGCTTTATGTAGACTTTTCCAAAATGCTGATGTGAACTTAGGATCTCTATCTGATACAATGGAAACTGGAACACCTCGTAGGTTGTTTTAACTGGTAAGAAGTGAGCAGACTTAGTGAGTCTATCAATTATAACACAGATGGAGTTATATCCTTGAACTGTTCTTGGTAATCCAGTTACAAAATCCATCGCTATACTCTCCCACTTCCATTCTGGAATTGGCAATGGTTTCAATAATCCAGCTGGTCGCTGTGTTCGGCTTTCACCAGTTGACATGTCAAACATTCAGCTACAAACTTGGCAACATCTCTCTTCATTCCTGGCCACCAGTATAACTGCTGGAGGTCTTTGTACATTTTCGTACTTACTGGATGTACAGAATACGGGGCTGAATGAGCTTCCTTCAAAAGTTCAGCTCTTATATCTTCTACTTGGGGTACCCAGATTCTCCCCAAATATCTAACAATCCCATCGTCTAAAAAATAGAGGCTGCTGCCTCTTTCTTTATCTTGTTTAACCCATTTCTGCAACTGTTCATCTTGCAGCTGACCTTCTCGAATTTGGTTTAACAAATTTGATCTTACTGAGAGGTTTGCTAAGATTACATCATTACTGCTGCTGGACACTATTTCAAGTCCAAACCTTTCAATTTCAGTCGCCAATGGCTTTGGAACAACCAGCTGCGACAATCCTACCGATTTTCTACTCAATGCGTCAGCTACCACGTTTGCTTTTCCTGGGTGATAACTGATAGTACAATCATAATCCTTAACCAGATCCAACCATCGCCTCTGTCTCATATTCAATTCTTTCTGGGTAAAGAAGTATTTCAAACTTTTGTGATCTGTGAATATTTCACACTTCTCCCCATAGAGATAATGCCTCCATATCTTAAGGGCAAAGATAACAGCTGCTAGTTCTAAATCATGCGTTGGGTAATTCTTCTCATGATCTTTCAGCTGCCTAGATGCTTATGAAATAACTTTATGATCTTGCATCAAAACAGCTCCTAGTCCCATCTTAGAGGCAGCAGCAGTGTAAATCACAAATTTTCCTTCATCAGTCGGCATAGTTAACACTGGTGCTTCTATCAATGCTTGCTTCAACTTGTCAAAACTATTTTGACATTCAACTGTCCAGTTATACTTCACATGTTTCCTTGTTAACGTAGTTAAGGGAACAGCTATCTTAGAGAATCCTTGGATAAATCGCCTATAGTATCCAGCTAAACCCAAGAAATTCCTTATCTCTGCAACATTCTTTGGTGCTGGCCAGTCGCGAACAGCTTCTACTTTAGCTGGGTCTACTTCTATTCCATCCTTAGAAATATGACCTAAGAATGATACTTTCTCCATCCAGAAGTCACATTTACTAAATTTAGCAAACAGTTTCTTGTCTTTCAAAATCTGGAGAACGATTCTTAAATGTTGAGCATGCTCCCTTCTGGTCTTAGAATACACTAAGATATCATCAATGAAAACCACTACAAACTGGTCTAAGTATGGTTGAAAGACCCTATTCATTAAATCTATAAAAGCCGATGGAGCATTTGTAAGTCCAAAGGACATAACTAAAAACTCATAGTGACCATACCTAGTTCTAAAGGCTGTTTTATACACATCAGATGCCTTAATTTTCAGTTGGTGATATCCAGACCTCAAGTCGATCTTAGAAAACACTACTGATCCTCTTAACTGGTCGAACAGATCTTCTATCCTGGGTAATGGATACTTATTCTTAATCATCAATTTGTTCAACTCCCGGTAATCTATACATAACCTCATACTCCCATCCTTTTTCTTAACAAATAAAACATGGGCTCCCCAGGGGGAAGTACTTGGTCTAATAAACCCTTTTTCCAACAGATCTTGTATTTGTTCTTTCAGTTCTTTCATTTCTGATGGAGCTAATCGATATGGTGGTCTAGACACTGGAGCGGCTCCTGGAACCAAATCAATTGAAAATTCCAGCTCTCTGTCTGGTGGTAGTCCCTGGATATCTTCTGGAAAAACCTCAGGAAACTCATTTACTATCTCCACATCTAGCAGCCGGGGTCTATCAGCCGCTACTAAAGATGATATAATTAAAGGGACTTTATTAACATGTTTGGACAAAAACTGGAATGACTCTTTTCCTAGTGGGTTGACAGCTACTGCTAGTAGTTTAAAGTCAATTACTTCCCAATACTTAGTTAGCCAATCTATTCCCAAAATCATATCAAATTCTGGCATCGGCGACACAATCAAATCAGCAGTAATCTTATGTCCTTGAAGTTTGAGTTCTAAACTCCTAAACAGTTCGTGCGATACCAGCTTCTCCCCTGATGGTACCGACACACAATAACCTATCATTACTTGCTCCGGCTCAAAATCATATCAAATTCTGGCATCGGCGACACAATCAAATCAGCAGTAATCTTATGTCCTTGAAGTTTGAGTTCTAAACTCCTAAACAGTTCGTGCGATACCAGCTTCTCCCCTGATGGTACCGACACACAATAACCTATCATTACTTGCTCCGGCTGGATAGGCAATTTCTTAACAAATTCAGCCGCAATGAATGAATGTGTAGCTCCTGAATCTATTAAAGCCAGAGAAGGAAATCCAGCTATCGAAATTTCACCTGTAACTACTGTCAAGTCTGGATTGGCTTGATCAGCAGTCATTACGTAGGCTCTACTAGTTACCAGCTGCTTGGATTTTGGACAATTCTTCATAATATGTCCTGGCATCCCACATTTATAGCAGACATTTTGTCCAAGTCTGCATTGTCCAGGATGAGATTTCTGGCACTTAGGACATACTGGCCTATTATTACCAGCGGGAACAGAACTAATAGGTTGAATTAGCAAAGGTTTTTGCTCCTTAGGCCTTTGCTGGCTCTTGTTTTGTTTCTTAAATGGCCTCTGATCCTTCTGCTGAAAGGCTTGTCTCTTCTGCTGCCTTTCCTCGTCAAGATCCTTCCAATCCCTTTCAATTTGCAGGACTCTATCCACTGCTTCTCTATAATTCCTTGGCACAGATAGCCTAACATTCATTTTGAACATAGGCTTCAATCCTTCCACGAAATGATTTAATTTCTCCTCTGGATCTCTTCCAATCAATGGCACAAAGTAGCACCCTCTTTCAAACACACGTGCATATTCTTGCACAGTTGAACTTCCTTGTTTAAGGGTCAAGAAATCCCTCTTCAATTCAGACCTTTTTCCCGCTGGAAAGTATTTTTCAAAGAATACTTGCTTGAAATCTGCCCAAGTTAGGTTCAGCAGATCCACAGATAATTTGGCTCCTTCCCACCAAATCATCGCATCTTCCCTTAACATATAGATAGCGCACCTGGGCCTATCTAAATCAGGCGTTTGGAGGTGCTCGAAAATGACCTCCATGGATTTGATCCAGCTCTCAGCGATTAGTGGATTAGTAGTACCACTAAATTCCTTAGGCTTCTGTCGTCTGAACTTCTCCTGAGGATCATCATTACTTGGTCCCCTGCTGCTGGAAGATTGGCCATTGCCTCTATTATTTTGCTCTACCAGCAGTCGCAACAATTGAGTGATATTAGTATTATTATCACTATCGGTTTCTTCTAAAGGAATACTTCTTCTGTTTCTTCCTCTTCCTGCCATCTTATATTCTATAGCCCGAAATCCATCACATATATTTATCAGAACATGCTAAAATAAAAGACAATGCTCTGAAAATAAACTCACAACTTAGAGGAACAGTCGATGAACTTTGATCCAGATGATGGTGCGTGTGTTTATCTCAGGAACGTCGCTCTGATACCATGTTGTGACGCACGAACCCAACGGGGCCACGAGATTTGGGTAAATAAAAAATTTCGAAACAAAAGAAGGGCTAAAAGATAATTTGTTATAAGCTGTATTCCTTATAACTTCAAAAGAAATAGAAACACAAGGACAAAACTAACAAACACTTAATTTGCGCGCCAACTACTGAAACTTGTTTGCGGAAAAACAGAGTCTAATATATATAACTTTGCAATTGCGATTACAACATCCGAATTTCTACATGAATAAACAGCTGTTGTAATTGATTTCAATACAGTATTTCTTAGATACAAAACAACGACTGCTATGACACGGAATACGTTGGCCATTGATAAACACACACCACCCAGCAGCTGATTCACGTTTCACCACCTGTTCGCTCCTCAGCTGTCGCACCTGCACCATTTTAAAAGCTAATGAGCCTAGGGGGTCAGCAAGTAAAACCTTAATAATAACAAGTTCAAATACCAGATGGACATCTGATCATTTCATAAGTTAAAGGAACATCAATGCATAAACATTTCTTAAACATTCATAACTTGGAGACAGGGGAATTTAGCCCAGATCTCAACATTAACATCATGTTCCTTAGTTTTATGGCTCAGAAGCTCTCCTTAGGTCCGTGTTGCACCTGATCAAGTGACTACTGATATCAGCCTTAGCCATTTGGCTTCTTTACGTTGGGGCAACCGACATATAGACGGCTGCTCACCCTTCTCATTATGACCGTCTGTTATCTTTGCCATAAATCTTAAAATAAACTTTTGTTCCTTTAACATCTTTCATAAAACTTCTTTCTCAAAATCCTCGGGTTCCATCGTTTTAAAACTTTTGCTTCTACTTTAAAATTTTACTGAGCATCGGGTTCGGCTTTTGGAAACATAATCATTAACATGAGACCAGTCGCGAGAGGAACCAGTCGTAATGAATAAAACCAGCTGCAAGGATAAAACTAGCTACAAGGGCTTTTTAAACATATTAAATGAAACGGCGTCGTTAGCGCGTCAACCAGCCATAAGAAAAATGTTAAACGACCAGTCGCAAGAAAACGCTAACATATGTAAAACCAGTCGCAAGGACTTTACTAAAAGAAACCAGCTGCAAGGTACGTTTTAAATGAAACGGCGTCGTTAACATATCGACCAGCCGCGGGGAAAATTTTAACAACCAGTCGCAATGAACAGTATCAGTCGCAGGACTAATACCAGATGAAATGAACAGTAGAAACCAGACACAAGGAATAACCAGTCTCAATGAACAGTACTATTTTAACAACCAGTCGCAATGAACAGTATCAGTCGCAGGACTAATACCAGATGAAATGAACAGTAGAAACCAGACACAAGGAATAACCAGTCTCAATGAACAGTACTTTAGAAACGAATATTGCAACTGCTGAAATTTGACAATAAAATGCATCTGCTGATGAACAGTGCATCTACTGGATTTTAATAACAAACATGCACCTGCTGATGAACAGTGCATCTACTGAATTAACGAAAACAACGCAGCTGCTGGATTTTAACAAAGAAATGCAACTGTTAGAATAAAACTGGATATATGTAACATCAAAACAACAACTATGCTATCAGCCGTTTCCTATCAAACCAAACTTCATAATGATTCGACTAGCAACTACCAATTACACCATTATCAAATTATGATATTACAACTACTAAATTGAAGAACATTCATAAACATTCTGAGAATAAACTCGAATTCTCAGCACTTTAAAACATCATAAACTTTCTGGAAAACATTTTGGAAGCATTATAAACATCAAAATATTATTTTCGAACCCATATTCTTTCCTTTGAACATGTATAAATCGTTTTAAACATGAACACTAAACATAACAATACATACAGGCAAGGAGACTCAAGAACATCAATATATGCTTTAAATGGAGAGTCAAGAATCAGCTTTTACTTGCCTCAAACAAAGCTTTGTAACGATAACTAGTCCCTGCAGGATCTTCTCCCTGAGCAACCACACGAGCTTTTTCTGGAATTACTTTGAAGAACACTAGAGGATTTCTTTGCAAATGATAAAAATCTTACTTTGAAAATATTTTTAAATATGGAAGGGATTAGTGGCAAGCTACTTGTGAAATCAAGAATGACACACTTAGAAAATTTGGTATAATTCCCTTCCTTTCATTTTAATTTGTAAAACACCAAACCTTTTCCAAAAGAAATCATTTATCCTCCTTAAAAATATTTTCAATCATTTAAAACCTGCTCGTGCACTACCCTTGGAGGCACCTGCTGACACCAGCCATGTCACACTTATCTTCTGAAATTAAAAGATCAGCGATACATAAACATTTCAAATACCCATTATAAAATGAACAATGCATAATGTGGTCCTAAGGATTTTGGGGCGTTACAAGTAACAACCAGGGTTCGGGAGAGGTAGCTTCTCGAACACACCAGAGGTGTTAAAATATCTGAGGTCTAAAAAAATAACTAAGTCTTGGGTCAACAGCTGCTATTTATATCACTAACTCCAGAACTGATCTACAGTTATAGTAACCAGCTCGGAGCTCCACTGCGCCAGCTTCGGCGTACATAGATAATAGATTACGCATCAACAGAGATCAGATCACAGCCAACAGCCCACGCAACACCTATCTTAGCTCAGAACCACAAGACAAGATCTCGCTTCCAGCACAGGGATTACAGAACACCTCTACCCAGATCGCGGACCAACCAGCTCACGCACAACACATGTTAGTTTTGGCTTAAACAAACCACAGGAGATCGCGCTCTCACAGTAGCACATGCTCTTAGCATATCACACCTTCATAGATCAGGCCAGATTACGCACTCCGACCAGCTCAGAGCATCAAGCTAAGCTCTTGGCTTCCAGATCAGTACGCACTACCTAGACCCGTATGTACCTCAACAGATCAGCTCACACAGCTAAGCTGTGACCTCAAAGCTGACACCAGCTTGGACAAATAGCACGGTACACTTCTAATAATAGCTCGCGTGCACCAACAGATCACGCTTGTGACATCTCACAGCTCACAACAAATACAGCGGCAATGTTCCTAAACTGCCTACTCAGCCCAGAAGACTACGTAACTTCCAAAGCTGAAGCCAGCTTATGGTTTGCTACTCCATCGATAACAATTCAGAGCTGCTACGCCACCAGTTTGCACCAAGACAGATAAAATTGCACTAGCACCACTGTCTAACAGTGTTGGGGATCCGGATCCGCCCCCCGGCGAGGCAGCGGAAGAACAAGAAACAGGTGCCGGGAGGCGATCAATATGAAAAAGCAGACAATTACAGTAATCGTCATACATAGGGCGTTTTAGCATGTTACCTCGCTGGCACTTGTGCCTGGCTCCAACCGGTATTACAATAATCCGGCTCTTCTCGGTAGATTGCGGTAGTTTACGCCAATCCGGTCCACGACCAGATCCGAGACTCCTTCGTCAGGCTGCACTAGAAGCCTTGACGAGATCAGCACGAACGAATACTCCTCGAAAAACTAGGTCGGAACAATTTCCAGCGAAGTAGCGGCGACGGCGGGCGGCGCACGGCGGCGGCGTGAGTTGGGAAGGGAGGCGGCGTGTATTTGCTAGGTTTAGGGTTATGAATGTAGTGTTACAAGTTGAGTTAATTATGAAGTCCTTAATGTCTAATTAAATAGACTAACAATGGACTTGGACCGGCCCATCGGGCCCGGGTCCAAATGACGATATCCATTGCTGCGACTTCATCGTAACTCCGATCACCGATCAG
Source organism: Dorcoceras hygrometricum (assembly GCA_001598015.1). Taxonomy (NCBI): domain Eukaryota; kingdom Viridiplantae; phylum Streptophyta; class Magnoliopsida; order Lamiales; family Gesneriaceae; genus Dorcoceras; species Dorcoceras hygrometricum. The sequence goes on from KQ996416.1 coordinate 94,516, forward strand.
ATCGGACCGATCGACTCAGTTTCCAAAACTGAATGTTATGATATGAAAAACAATTTTTCAGATCATCTAACCCTAAATCGCAAAAAGACCGTTTTGCCCCTCAACAGCGGGAAACCCCGGTTTGACCCCTGTTGACTTTTAGGAAGTCACACTTCCCGAAATCCTCTTCTCGTGCTCAACACATTGAGCTGA